>MU251912.1:0-18747 GCA_019669835.1 Amylocarpus encephaloides
CACATATATGGTCTGCAAGTGAGACGTGCTTGAAACGGTGCCAGGCCAGTGCCAGGCCACTGTTTGTGCCTCAGGCCACAGGGCATACTTCAACAATTTCTGGTGTGACTCGGCTCTTAGGGACTAGTTTCCATTTGGACCCTTTGAAACCTTTCGACCCTTTGGGCAATATCTCTGCAGCATTGTCTACGGGGACATGGTTCTTGTGGATCTCTAATGAAATGGGAGTTGTTCCAGTTTACCGAACTTAAGTTGTCACCTGACCCTGCAAGCTCTCCTGATCTCAGGCTCTCACAACAACTCCCTTTGGACTGGATCAGCTTCTTACTCGTTAGACTAGAACGACTGATATCCCTTCCTAAAACAGGAGATCAAGCGGTCAACGGTAAGAAGTCTTGTTTTTCTGAAGCGACTGAGCCATCGCTTGTTAGTCATAACCGAGATTGTGATTGGATCCTTCGTTCAGACTTCAGACTTATGGAGTATTACTCGAGTATTACTCGAGTAGCAGTACGAGTAAGATTTTGTGGCCCAAGCTCATCAACTGCTGCCTCTCTTTTCCCGAGGTGAGACTCCATTCTACCTTCCCAAAGTTCCCATCGTCTTCGAGAACGCAACAAAGGAACTGGTCTGACACTGTACGCGAATGTCGTCTACGCTTGCCATCAAAGTTAATCTCCTATTCGCTGTCGAGCTTGTTCCAGCGGCCATCGGGACACCGATTAGGGCTGAACACGCCTCTTCGATGCTGTGGTAATGTACCTCAAATTCAGCAACTAGTCTACAGGCCACTACTGACTTGCTCGTACATCTGGGGTATGGGCCGTGTACCATTTTATGTTTCTTAGTCGGTAAGTTAAGCATTGGGTGCTTACCGTTGACGTGTCTTCGACCCCAAGTGACGAATTGACCTCATGTACTGGACTCGTCGTATAGCAGGGGTTACATCCGCAGCATTCCCATCGGCAATTTGTTAACAAGCGACACTTGAAGTTGCTTGGCAGTACTGAAGTTGTGGTTTCGGGCTCTACTTGGGCTCATATAAAGTCATGCCTCTATTCTCTATTTGCTTTCACTAATCTATTCTTTCATCTATCATCGCCTCTTCATCTCATCAGTCTATTGCTTCTCCATTTCTTTTGCGGTCCTCTCTACATCGTCAAATCAGCGCTGCATAATTTCGTTCATTGGCAAAGCCATCGAGCAACTCTACAATGTCTTCCACGACGGTCATACTGAGTAGAACTGCAACGGCAACGAGTTCGGCTACACCAAGTTGCATTTCTGTTACGCCCGACAAGAACGGGTATGTCCCGGAATATGCTTGTGATTCGAACTATCCATACTATCCATCATTCGGAGCCGCAATCTTCTTCGCCGTCGCCTTTGGTATTTCGCTTACTATCCATCTTACACAAGCTTTCGTCCACAAGAAATGGAAGGTTTGCTGGGTCATGATCATGGGAGTTGCATGGGAATTCACCAGTTTCGCGATACGATCATACGGTACCAAGCATCAACAAAACACCCCCATAGCAACAGTTTCGAATATTCTGTTCTTGTTAGCACCTATGTGGATCAATGCTTTCGTCTACATGGTACTGGGGCGCATGATCTACTTCTTTATACCAGAACAACAGCTATGGGGCATCAAGGGGATCAAGATCGCCAAAATCTTCGTCTGGCTTGATGTAGCATCATTCCTCACGCAAGTGGGAGGTGGTGTTCTGATCACACCAGGTCAAGACGCCAAGGTTTTGCAGATAGGTATTAACATCTACATGGGAGGAGTTGGTTTCCAGCAAGCTTGCATTTTGGTATTCACAGCAATCGCGGTCAAGTTTGTCTTCAGTATGAAGCATCTCGAACGCACCGGCATTGTTGGGGGTCAAATCCTCGACGGTCGACCATCAAACTGGCGTGCGCTGCTCTACACTCTTTTTGGCACCTTGGTCTTCATCTCCATTCGAATCATCTTCAGACTCGTCGAGTTCGCTGGTGGAAACGAGCCTGATAAGAACCCCATTCCATTCCACGAGGGATATATCTATGGGCTTGACGCTACGCCAATACTTCTTTGCGCCATACTTCTCAATTTTATCCATCCAGGACGAATCTTACGGGGCGAGAACAGCGAGTTCCCCAAGGCTCCCACTAGAAAGGAGAAGAAGCAGCTGAAGAGGGAGAATAAAGAGGCGAAACGAGCCATCAAAATGGGAAAAGTAAATAGTATCGAAAACGTATGAAGAAAGTGGCTTCTTAGCGCTCGTCCTATAGAGAGCTAGACCCTCCAGACTGTTTCTTTCGCACCTTGGTGAAGCGTAGAGCCGGTTTTGCTTTTTAGTGTTAGGGGAAGGAAATGAAATAGGTAGAAATGACCACCACTATATAGATGTAAGGGATATGTCAATACTATAATATGTATACTCCCTGATCTGGTTCTGGATTTTTTCATGTCACAAAGCCATTCGTTTTTCCCTACCTGCACGATACTTCGTCCAAGACAACTTCTGGGTCACGTGTACTTCTATTTCCACGCCAAACCCCACGTGACATTTGAACCTATGGAAACTCGAACTCGTATAGACGTCTATTTATTCCCATTCTCGTGAGTTTCTGTATTGAAGCAACCTGGAAGTGTCATAATTTCCCCCTAGTCAAGTGTAGCCTATGAGACATCAAGAAAGCCGCGGAACAAAATAATCCTTTGTCTCGGAGCACCCATGACAATACGATAGTCGAAATGCCTCGTTCCAGCAAATCTACAAGTCGGGAACGGCGCCATTATGCCCAAGCCATTGTACACCTGTCACACATCGGCACGGAGGTCTTGATTCGGAAGAGCAAAGGCCCAATTGCAAGGGACCGAAAAAAGCAGAGCAATACTTACGTACCGTCACCACACTGCAAAGGATGGCGAAAATCTGGTCTTCAACTCTTCAAGCCAAGGAAGGGGCTTGCGGCTGAGCAAACTGCGATATGATAGCCTCGATTGAGCTTGCGTCGCACATTTTCATCAGTTGTGACTGCAGGATGAGAACTGCTTCTCTCCTGCTTTGGATCGAGGAGCGTCGACCATCTGTGCGATCTCGCAGGTGCTCAAAAGCCTTCGGATGCATGAACTGGAGAATCCCTCGTTTCTACTGGTCTTTAGAGTCCAGATGTTGTTGCTGAGCTGGAAAGTTATGTGGCTGCAGTGTGGCTTTTAGAGAGTACGGCCAGCCTATCACTGATGTTGGTCCTGCAAGTCGTTACTTGAGAGCATCGTCGGCATGTTGTGTTACTTGGACTCGTTCTATTTCATAAAATCTTTCCTATCCGTACAGCATCCCGAATTTTGAGCTTCTTGGAACGTTCCACGGCTGGAATCTTCTTCACGAGTCTATATGTGCTCTCAAGTGAGACGTCTTCAATCCTTCTTAGCACGTTTCGAGAATGCCAAATCTCTAGCTGGGTGAGACGCTTGACAATGAGTGTGACTGCAAGATCCCGATGTGTAACTCGCTATGATGCCTTTTTTTCCCCGGCGAGGCGCGTCTCATTCTCAATATGCACGATCTGCCGACGCCGTCAGTGACTGGTTTCTCTATGGAGACTCCAAGCCATTTTATTTCTTTTCAAGCTTGGCGCGGTCGAAATCCAGCAACGATCGTTCCTGTCAAACTGCTTTTGGTTCCTGTCATATCACAACTCTCGTTCATAAACGATCGAATATGGTCGAAGCGACAGCTCACTTTTATCACACGGCCCGTTATCTGAACTCGTAGGCTTGATAGAGAAGGAGAAAGACACCTTATGGTGATAAACTTCGAGCATCCCACTAGTTCGTTCAGTCCTACCCCGACACCATCCTCCCCGAAGAACGATCGCGACGAAAGCCCTTTTGTAGGTTGAAATCGCAGGCCACATCTACTAAAGATCATGGTTTACCTTGGACATGAGTTGCAGGCTGGTACAATCGTGTCTAATGTGCTGTCACTACTGTCAATGGGATCACTCTCAGTATGTCTATGTAAGCGCCTCGCCACTCTGACGCCGGAAGAATTGCGTCTAATGTCTGGTAGCTCGCCGAGTAGAGAACGTGAGGAACTGGAAGAGGCTTCCTCTTGTGTGTTGGTGTAAGGAATCCAACCTATATCCGTGTGTGTTTGATTTTGCTGAAAGTGAATCAAAGTGGTCCTCATCATTTACATCGACTCGATCGTGTTTGTTGCGGGCACTTCTATTCTCTCAAATGCCTTTGGTGTTGATTCTTCGAAATTGATGTGTGAAAGAGCTATTCTTCTATGCTTGGGTTGTTATATGACAACTAAGGTTCGTACCCCCGTTAATCTCTATGTCATGATGGCTGTTAACAATTTATAGGTGGTATGTGCTTTCAATTCTAATTATTAATGGCGGGATATGTTGCTAATTTTTGAAGTTGATTTATTTCTTTCTAGTTGAACGAGTGGTATATTGTTCACATAGCTTGTCCCGGATGTTTTGTCTAATGATGAACCAGTTTATTATCCGTCGAAGCAACAAGCCCAGGCTGAAGGATTGGCTCTACTGCGTGAACTCTTTTGGGATGCTCGGTTCGTTGATCTGGTTTGGCGACATCGTGATGTTAATATTTCGTAGGACCATACTGTGTAGTGATCGTGGTCAACTTCTATTTGTAAGTGCAGCTTCCTGTCAAGAACCATGTTGCTGACTTGTCTGGCAGCCGATTTGCAACTTATAATGACGGTACCTGTCGCATCGGGATGAAGAGAGGTGCAATGATACCTCTGATTGCATTCGACGTCACTGTCAATGTATGTTGGCCACCGAAACTGTAATATGAATAGGCTAATGGATATGCAGGTATATCTTACCATGCTGTTTCTGGTCCCTCTTCGAGGTAAGTCGTCAAACCACTATGCCTATTCAATTCTCTGACGTTTCAGGACTTTACTCCTACAAGAACACCCAGAAGTCACAAACTCGCTCTGTTGCCCTACGAACTTTCTTAGGAAGCTGTTGCACTTTGATATCAAGTGTTGTGTAAGTTCCCTTACATTGATGGAAACAACTAGAACTGAGAGTCGCAGTAACCTGACTGTAATCATGGTTCTCAATGGGGAGCCAGGATGGATTTGTCTAATGTGCTGCAACGTGGACAGTAAGTCGCCATCCCTGACCCCATTTCTGTCTCCGCTGACGCACTCCAGTCCTGTTCTCCGTTCTCGTTCTGCATTGGGTAACGTCCAAGGAAAATGCTTCTACAGTCTCGACCCCTCATGCCTCCCACGCCGGCGCTGTAACTCGTGGCAATCCACCCTTTTACTACCCACCGCGGTCACGCACACCGCAACCAGTTCTCTCCTACGAAATGGGCCTCAGCGAATACATCTCCAAAGCAGGCGTCACGACGCTCGTGACAGCCGCGAGCCACGACCTCAATAACGTGGAGCCAAGTGAAGATTTCGATAAGATCAGCGGAGGCATGCTACCAGCGAATGTGATCCATGTAGAGTGTGAGCATACGAGAGAGGTTAGTGACTTGGCGCTGGTGGGCATGGATGGAGATAGGGCGAGTGAGGGGAGTCAGGAGAGGCTGAGGAGAGGTAAGGAGGGGGAGAGTTCGTGATAAATGGGAGGCAGTGTGCATGATAGTTGGATATATATAATGGCGTATGGACGGCTAGTCTGTATTATTATCTCGGTGCGAGGAGTTTTGAATTGGGCACTGGAATGGACGAGGGACTGGTCTTGTGAGGAACTTGGAAGCATATTTAATCTGCCCTCAAAAGACATGTATCGCGATTGTGGATTAATATCCAAATAAGAAATAAATATATCTCTATACTGACATTGCTTTCCTAGGGTTCCATAATTGCTCTGGTAAGAGCGTACGTCGAAACTCTGGATACATCCAGGTACTAGTCCTAGTGTCTTATGAGGGAAAGAGAATATGAAACATTCTCCCTTCCAATCTAGGGCATCTAAGCTTACCCCCCTTGAAGTTTCCGAGCATTTGATCGGACTGTCTTGAAATATCTAGGAGAAGTCTCTACATCCCAGATTAATAACATCCAGACGGATACTTCAAGTTAACAACCTTCCATCCATCATCGAAACCAGAATTGCAAGCAAGCATTTCAGCAACCATCAGATGTCAATTGCTGAATCATCACCTACTACCGGTCGATGCTTCCGAGGAATAATGCCAAGTCTCCATGCATAGCCTATCCATTCGACTTCACTGGCGCCAGCAAACACCCTTCTATTCCCCGACCAATAAACACCCTCCTTTCTTCTTGCAACGTAACCGAAAATACACTACGTCCGGCTCGCTTACGTCTTGTGTGGGACTATGGTAGTTGAAGAATTTAGTGCTGTATGGTGATTTTCGAGAGCCCCATGGTTGTACGACATTGATGTATGCTGATGACTTCATCTCTGTGATTTGAAGGCAATTGAAATGGCTATGTGTTTGATGAGTGAATAACCGCGGGGAGGAATGGGAGCAGAGGGGTGAAGTATATAACGTCTGCTCTGGACGAGGTTATAGATTTATTTCCTCATCAACATCACACAACATAATCAAATGCAACCTCGCACCCGCTTGTTCAACCAACTACTGAGAAACAAAACTTCAATACTCAACTCAACCACGTCAACTCTGTCCAAAAACTCATCGATCTAAAAACTTCGGCTTCACCACCACCTCATCTGTTAAAATGGCAACCCCAAAGACTATGCGCGCCATAAACATCACGAAAATAGCCTCCTGGGAATACAATGAGATCGCCTCAGTCTCCGACCTTGTCTTCAACCCCGCGCAACCCTTCCCACAACCCACGCCAGAACAACTCCTCATCAAAGTCCACGCCGTCAACATAACCCCATACGAGCTATCATGGCCCGCAGCCCCAGCCGCCGACCCACGAGTCGTCTCCCATGATGTCGCCGGCGTTGTCGTTTCCGGCCCTGAAGACTCCGAGTTCCAAGAGGGCGATAAGGTATTTGGACTCATGGATTTCTACGGACAGGGAGGAATGGCCGAGTATACGGTTACGACTGCGGATGTGCTCGCGAAGATACCCGAAGGGTTGAGTTTCGAGGAGGCGGCGAGTTTGCCGAGGGCGTCTTTGACACTATGGCAGGGAATGAAGGTGCAAGGTGGTGGGATGATTAAGGAGGGCGATAATGTGCTTATTCTCGGGGCGACGGGTGCGGTAGGGAGAATGGCGATACAGATGATTCGGTACTTTGTTGGGAAAGACGCAAAGATCATCGCTATGGGTGGTGCTGGTGGTGAGGACGCAAAGAGCTTGGGTGCTGATTTCTTGATCAACTACCGAGAGGTGAAAGATTGGACGGAGGAGGTTAAGAAACTTGGGGTTTCTATTAATCTCATTTTCGATGCTGTTGGAAAGAAGACGCTCGAGGCTGCTATTCCGCTTGTGAAGGAGGGCGGCAAGATCGTGACGATTGGAAGCCCGCCACCGAAGTACACAGGTATTCAGGGTTGGGATGAGATCGAGAAGAAGGGCAATGGACTATTCTTCATTGTTAGGCCAGATGGGCTGAATCTGAAGAAGATTGCGAAGTTGGTGGAGAGGGGAGTGGTGAAGCCGAGTGTTTCGACGGTGGTGGAGGGTTTGGATCAAGAGAAAGTGAGAGAGGGCTGGATGGGAGCTTTCAAGGGAGGATTGAGTGGGAAGCCTGGGTCGACTGTTGTTAAGATCTTATGATTGTGTTTTCTTTTCTGGATTTCAGGAATCTGGGGAATAGCCCGTAATAGGTACGAACAAAAAAGATGATATCCTTCACTTACCGTAACACTTGTCCTAACTCTGGTCACTTGCCCTGCATTGTTTGCGATGCAGCAGAGTATCTCCCCTAATTATAGAAAGACCGGTCGACAGCTTCGGCTTCCACTCCCAGAACCTTGATCTTCGTTCAACCTGCCAACACTTGCCTTGCATTATCTGTCACACAGCTGAACATCTCGCCAATTCGTCAAAACATCGGACGATAGCAACGCTCTCTTAGCCTCAATCCTCCTCGACATGCTTACTCGTTACTAGCCTCGCCGCTCCGCGAATCCCGGGTATGACGACCACCAGTCTTGTACCTCCTCCCACGTTTTTTGTGTATATCACGATGCTCGACTCTCACCTGCCAGCCTGGCCAGGACATCTTCGAAAACCCCTCGACCATAGCAACACTTCGATGTCGCCCCATTTGACAATTGATGCCGACCCTTAGTTCGTACCCGGAAGGCTCAGCAGCCGGGGATCGCGTCTCGTCTAAGCTCGAATTTATCTCGTCGATTGTTCGAAGTTCTTGCTCATCCGCAAGCGATGGCTCCTCATTGTCGAATTCCGCAGTCGCTTCATTGTTCTGCTCTTCCTGGTTATCAACAAATGGCGGCTTGGTTCGTCCTTGCTGCGCTTTCGCATACGCGACCATAGCTGCCTCTATATCGCCTTGAATGGTATCGCGACGAGCCCTGAATCTAGCGTCGTAGCCCAACCATTCCTGCAACCGCTTCGAAGTGCCATTGTGCGTATCGCGAAGGTGCTTTGGTGGGTTGGGCAGCGACCTCAGGTCGAAGGCGAGGTGCGCGGGAGGGTCAAGAAGTGGTGCTTGACCTAGAGAGATCAGGACTAGTGTTGGTAGATTTTCTGAACCACCTAGGTCATTCTGGAAGGGATCTGGCAAAGATTGCTCATTGTCCTCTTCCAATATGGATTTCCCATTCCCCGATTTTGGTAAATATGTTTTTGGAGCATTTGGAGACATCTATCTAGAGGAGCTCGCTTGAATCTTGAGCTTTAAGGTTTATCCTCGCCTCCTCTGATTAGCCTATCGCATACCTTCGGATACCGCAGGCTTTCATTGGCTCGAGTATCTCGGATCCCTTTAGGGGGGGAACTCGTCTATTTTTAGCCAATCATGTACTTCTAGATACGGCAAGTCGGGTGCAATTCGCTATATTTCTTGCATGGGTTCTGCGATTCGGCTCCCTTGAATCCCTTCGCCAAGGAGGAAGTTGGGGCAATCAGGGTCAAGAGAATACGTTAGCCCACGTTGGCAAAGGAATATCGGTCCTACTACATAGGTTTTCTTTTCTGTCGCTTTCTTGATTTTTCCTTCCTTTCGTTGATTCTTTTTGCAATCATCTTCTCTGCGCGCTGGATATATTTCAACGTTGCAATGTCTTTCCTCGTGGAAGCTGTGTCCTCGATCCTTGAAGCTCGCGCTACACAGCCGGGTCGGTATAGGAACTGCACTCTAGAGACTTGCCCGATTTCTGCATCTGTAAGTCGAGAAGGTTAGACCATTCTCTGGTCTATCTCCTAGTCCTACTTTCACTTCGAACTGTCATCTTGACAAGAGCTTGTTCAGACTGCTTCGACTACGAGGCGGGCCTAGCTTTGTAGTTGTTGGGTAATACCTGAAGCCACAGCCCAGCTAATCTTTATCAACTATCTTCGGTACAGGTCTACGGTTATCTTCCCAACAAAGCAGCAAACTACTTCTTCCTCGTCTGCTTCGCTATTTCATGTCTCGCGCACTTCTTCCAGGGCGCGAAATCTCGGTCATGGACTTTTATGATAGCTTTTGGGATTGGGGCTTTTGGTGAAACAGTTGGTATGGATATCCATGCCTGTCAACCTCGATGGTATAACTGATCGGAGCCGTGTAGGATATGTGGGACGTATATTGCTACGCAAGAACCCTTTCAGCAGAGAATAGTAGGTCCAAACAGATCATTTGAGACCGGTTTACTAACAGTGACAGTCTAACCATTATGCTTGTGCCTGGCACCGTTGCTCCTGCTTTCTTGGCTGGGGGCATCTATCTTACTCTTAAGCATATGTAAGAATGGCCCTTGACAGAATCTTGTCTATTAACTGTCTTCGACTCAGGTCAGGACACAATTGATATCGAAGCTAACCCTACCCTAGCATCATTATCTATGGTCGCAAGTTCTCTCGAATCGCACCACGACTCTACACCTGGATATTTGTATTCGCAGACATAGCCTCTATTGTCATTCAATCGTAAGCCAGCCTACCCTGCTCGTCGTCTCTTCTATTTCGGCCGCTGCCCAAGCGCCTCATGCCATTTCTCGCCTATATTTGTCGATATTAATTCCCCTTAGACTCGGAGCTGTAGTCGCATCCCGTGGCACAAACGTCAAGCGCGGCAACGATATTATGATGGTCGGCCTATCCTCGCAGGTCGCCACCCTCATCATCTTCGGCATCATGGCCCTCGACGTCTTTCTCAAAATTCGCTCTTACCGCGGTCAATGGAACGCCTCGACTCTCGCGCTGCGTCACACTAAGCGCTTCAAAGGTCTGCTCATAGCTATCGTCATCGCATACACAACTATTACTATTCGATGTATATACCGAATTGCGGAGATGGCCGGAGGATGGAGGAATCCAATTATGCAGGATGAGCCAGCTTTCATTGTGTTAGATAGTGTGATGTGTTTAGTAGCTTGTTTGGCGATGAATGTCTTCCATCCTGGGTTCTTGTTTAAACAAAGTTATGCGACAATAAAGGCGGAGAAGAATGGTCATGTGGAGGAGATGAGTGAACAGTCATGAACGCTGCGTTGAATATATTGTGGAAGGGAATGGCGTCCACGGTGGACTCTGACTTCCAAGCGAGACGTCAAGGGCTATCAATAGCATTTATTATTCAACCTTATGTATCTTTTACAGCCACCTCAATATCTAACATAGACTACCCCGTGAGTATCACATTCGCATATTTACTAATAAGCAGACGAAGTTAGGTTTAAGGGAGATTATAATGCGGTTGAGAAATGTTGCATTGTATCGATGGGCACTAAGCGAACTGAACGAACGACTATGAGGGGATTTAAAACTAATCACAAATATCTAGGGGAGTTGTGTACCATAGTCTATATAGTAAGGTTCAGCACCTTCCAAATTTCTTTTAATGTCTCCCAATTCTTCTTTGAATACAGTTTCACCGCTCTATGAAAAAGTTATATACCCGTATTTAAAACCACCCTCGCTCACCACTGGGCCACGAGAGGCCCCGTTTCCACAAGAGCAAAACCTATATTATACAAAAACCCCTAGACAAACTCGCTGCCTTCTTTCATAACCAGATGTCGTACAGCAGTGGAAGATACAACTTACGGTCGAACACATCATCTGATCACAATCCTCATTCCTCCCACAAGCAATCCCCGGATTCGACCCATAAAACGCGTTCCTCTGCGGCTGGATCGACAATTTCGCTTTTGCCTCCGAAATAGCAATCCCGTCATGTTTGAATTCTGTAGGAGCATCATTGCCACCAATAGGACCAAGCTTGAGAACGCTGCCACCACACTGATCTCCAATGAGGTTCATGCTTCCGCGGCAGATTTTCCCTCCCTTTGGACGGCTGCCCCAGTGTTTTGATAAGATGACTTCATTTAGCTTACCTTTCGTCGAATTTGCGCTCGTTGTATCAACCATGGTTGTCGTTCCCATTTGGATCGACCTAGACAAACACGAGTAGGAGTATGTCTATCCACACTCAACAGAACTCCGTGATTCGAATGAAGATTTGATAAGATGATTTTAATGTGTAAGCTTTCCCCTCGTACTTTTCCTCACCCATGTTGATGTAGTATAATGTCCCTACATTGCCTGAACACTTTGGCAATTTGAGATGAGACCTGATGAAATAATTTCTCGAGCATCATCTGTCGTCTCACACTCATGTGAACATCCTGGTTTCCTGTTGTGTCGTTCGCTCAATGAGTCGATGTGCTGACTTTGGATGGGAACCCAATGAAAGGACTTCAGAGTTTCGAGCTCCCTCCATTTCCCCCTCCCTTCACGTCAATTCCTTTCCTCATCCACGAATATGACCCATCGCCAATTGCCTGACCACTGACCTAAACATCCCCAGGCCTCACAGGTAGCCCGGCCTTCCCATAAGCGCCATCAATCATCTCCATCTGCCTCACGCTATCATCCCCATCCAGCCACACCACGCTCTCCCTCCCCTTAACACGATCCGCAAACGCCTCAAGTTGGTACCTGTATGTCGTCCACCACTCTTCCCCTTTCGTCCCATCGCCCTCCTTCCAGGTATACGATTTCACAATCTCCTTCTCCATCCACGTCTTGACGACCTTCTTACTACCAGCCTCTTGAATTGTATGTTGATTCAAGATCTCAATACTATGCCAGAACGACGGCCCAAGCATATTCCACAGCGTAACAGTCTTGACGAGCACATGTTCGAGCCCCTCATCCTCTGAGCTAGGCAGAAGCACCTCACGATGTCTCACCTTTACGCACGGCGTCGAAACCCAGGGTATCCACCCCAACCATCCTCCAAATCCCCTTACCCCCCTCCTCAAATCAACATCCAAATTTCCCACCGCACCACCCTCCCACCTCCACTTAACCTCCATCGCCTCCTCACAGCCCTCATCATGACCCTTCCCTTTCGGTACATAGCGCGGCTTGACATCCACACACTCAACGGACTCCTTCCCAAAAACACACCGTAGCGCCATCACCCCATACGTCCCCATGTCCATCAATGCTCCACCCGCTAGCTTACTCTGAAGCCGTATATTATCCGGCCGAAAGACATATTTCGGACAATTCAGCGTCACGCTCGCCCTTTCGATATTATCGCTATCTAGCAACCCCAAGAAGCGCTGGAATGCAGGGTGAAAGCGCACATGGAAAGCTTCGAGCAGGACGGGCCGCGGGGTAATGTTGGAGGGTACCGGTGGGTGTAGGAAGAGGGCTGAAGCTTGCGTGGAGTTTGAGACTGAGGGTTTCTCGAGGAGGACGTGTTTTCCTTTCTGTAGGGATTTGAGAGCCCATTCGTAGTGGAGGCCATTGGGGAGCGGAATGTAGATTGCGGTTATGGAGGGGTCGTTAACGAGTTCTATTATTGATTCGTTAGAACCATCACTTCACACCTCTAGTAATTCGTAACAAGAGAAAGAGGAGAGCTCACCCTCGTACCCCTTATGCACAATCGGAATCCCATACTTCTTCGCATACTTTCTCGCCCTCACCTCATCCCTCGCCGCCACAGCAGCAATTACGACCTCAGGATTCGACTGTGCCGGATTGATCACTGCCATTGGGCTACCAGCACCATCAATTAGCCGACCCTTTTCTCTGTCTCGACATATAGGACGACTCACGCGATGTCCGAAGCTCCCAGCAAGCCAAAACGTATCGCGTCATCCTTCTTGGCAGGTTGCGGTGGGTAGACCGTTGTGCGGATGCGCTGGATGATGGAGAGGAGCGAGGCCATTGTAGACCAATCGATTGATAGATTTGAATGAGAAAGGAAAGAGAGGGTGGTTGTGGAGATGGGTTCTGGAGACGGCCACATGAATGCGATTGACCGAGGTCAGCTAAGGAGGATTATGAACCTGGAACGCCATGTTGGAGCGGCATGACTTTCCATCTTGAATATTAGGAATAGAAACTCGAATGTTACGATTGGCTTGGGGGAAGCTAGCTGGAACAAATGTACGTTGTATGTAGATGAAGTACATAGGGTTTGTGTGGCAGAATTATTTACAGTTACTGTACTGTACTGCAGTAACCGATGTGGTCTGGGCACGAAACGCCCCAAAGCTGCTTTCATGATTCAATTACTATTAACGTGGTTTATCACCGAGTCGATCACTTTTCCCTACCCTACCATTTTAAAATAGGATTAAACAACTATAACAAATGATATTATTTAAAACGAGTCGGAATCTAATAAACTAGAAGTATCTATAGCCTCTTAATAAGTTCGTACATTATAACTAGTCTTTCCGTAAGTGCTACACCGTCGCCCAGAGGATTGCCCCTCATTTTGCCTACCCCCCTCAGAACGCTTATCGCGTCGAGCCTGTTCCTCTGCTTCCTTTTGAGCTAATACGTCCTACGTATCCTCTACAGTAAGTGCACCCCCTTGACGGACTCGAGTCTTTTTAGCCCTCCGGCGTTTACTAAGTACTTCATTTGCCTTGCGAAGGGTACGGACTTCCGCTGATAACAAAGTCATTTCATGGGCTAATAGCTCCGTACCCTTAGCTAATGCAGCTACTATCTGGAAAATAGGGGTTGGCGAGCTTCCTTGATGACGTGTAATACGATTCTTAACCAAAGTTGTTTGTGAAAGAGCATCGGTTAGGTTACGAGGGGTCTGCGAGACCCAAAGGTTGGTAGTGGTAGAGGGGGTGGTAGTGGGGGTTGGAGTCTGTAACTTCACATCAAGCTTTGAAATTACAGCCTGGGGATTGAAAGGTACTAAGCCAGCTCCGCGGAATCCAGCTTGAGCATTTTAGGCTGTTATAGAGACATAATAGGCAGCTTTAAAGGCGAGAAAGAACTCGACCTTTGTGATATGGTTAATATGAGCTTTAATGAAAGTCTCAATTTGGCGACCATATGCCCGCTTCAGTACACTAAAACATCCAACATCCAGTGGCTGGGTTAAATGAGAAGAGTGAGGAGGTAACCCAAGAGTAATAATGTTATGTGCCTTACAGTACTCCTGGAAAGCCGCAGATTCGTGACTCTCATGCCCGTCAAGGACAAGCATTCGATATGGACCCTTTGCTCGAGCAGTAGTATGCTTATCGAAGTGCTGAAGCCATTCCAGACCTGTCTCATTGTTTGTCCATCCGTTACTTGTAGGTTTGATGACCCAGTCGTGTGGGAGGCCGCCCTCAGTATACCAACTTGCAAGATGATTCTTCCCTTGAACTACTAGAAACGGAGGGATACTCCAACCTTCGCTATTGATGTAAGCAATTGCCGTAGCCCATTCCCGATTACCTGGCTGAACTGCCTTGCCTCTGCCACGTTGATCTGCGCGAGTAACGACCATGGCTGGGGAGATGATGCCCATCATAAAGCCCGTCTCGTCAAAGTTGTAGAAATCGGAGTCAACAATGCCGTATTTCGCCCGCATATTCTCAACTAGTCGGAACCACGCGCCAATGAGCTCTGGATCTTCGCACAAGGCTCTTTAAAAGTCATAAACGCGATTAAAACGCGTCTTTAACTCTGGTCGACGTTATACGAATCGATGCGCCCAGAGCTTGCCGACGCGATGTGCCCCTCGCGACTTAAGTATAAGATTTGCCATATCTTCAATACTAGCCAGTCGGGGCGCAAATCCTCTTAAATCCAGATCGAGTATATATCGAACGATCGCCTCCTCCTCTAAGTCGTTTAATTTATAACAATTAGGTTTGGTTTCGGGACGATAGGTTCGGCCAGCCATTCTGTCGGAAAGTGTAGCGTACGGCACTTTATAGATCTTTGCAGTAGAGCGACGACTAAGCTTTTTGGACGAACGAATAGCCTCGATAGCTAGAATGATTCGTGCTTCTTGGGTTTGAATTTCCATCGGGGGTGGTTGAAAAAACGCGTATCAAAGTTTATAGGGGTAGGGTGGGGAAAAGTGATCGACTCGGTGATATGATCGACTCGGTGATAAACCACGTTATACAATCTTAGGATGAAACCTCCCAAAGCTCCTTTCATGATGAGCTACTACATCATCTGTACCTCCGTAGCTATGTTCCATTACTATCATACATCTTGACATGAATTGTTCCAAAGCTGCTTTCATGATGAGCTACTACATCATCTGTACCTCCGTAGCTATGTTCCATTACTATCATACATCTTGGCATGAATTGTTCCAAAGCTGCTTTCATGATGAGCTACTACATCATCTAATACCTCCGTAGCTATGTTCCATTACCATCATACATCTTGGCATGAACCGTTCCAAAGCCGCCTTCATGATGAGCTACTACATCATCTATACCTCCTCTTACGAGTCCAACTTCTCAATGCGAAGCTCTTCTCTTTCAAGGCTCTCGCCCCTCTGAAGACCCAGTTGTCTGGTATCCCACCCGTGAGCCTCAAGGTACTCTCTGAACTTGATATCCTCAGTCGTAATGGTGTCCTGTCCGATGTATGGCAGGAAAGCAAATGCAATGATCGCACTGAAAACGCACAGTGCGCTCGAGACGTAGAATGGATATTGGGCGCTCGTATTCACGCTCTTGCCGCCAGACTTTTCGATGTATGGGAAGATGTAGGTGCCGACGAAAGCACCGATCTTTCCTACAGCTGCAGCAAATGCATAGTATTGTCCTCGAACCCCGGTGGCGCAAGACTTGGACGCACACAATCCGATGTTGTCTCCTGGACCAAGTTCTCCTAAGGACAAGAAGATTCCGTAGACGACGGCAAACCCTCCGACGTGGGAAGCTTGCGCGAGCGTAGGATACAAGCCAGCCATAATGAAGCCAACAATTCCCTGAACGAACACTCCGCTTGCAAGTGCCATTTTTGGGCCTACCAAGTCTGAATAGAACGAGCCGAGAAAGGCACCAGGGATGTAGAACAAGTTAATGACCGTGTTCCATCCAAATGACTGGGCGAGGGAAGCATCTGCCGGCAGAATGTTACTGAGAATGGTCGAGGAGAAGATCCCAAAGGAGTAGGTCGAGAACTGTTGAGGTGTAAGTAAAATAGGAAAATATGATCTGAGTGAAGAACCTACATCATAAATAAACCAGATCAAGCTAACAATAAACAGTCTAAAGCCGTAGTACTTGAGCACGAGGAGATATGGGACCTTGACATGTTTCATGCTCTCCCTACATACAGTTAGCATGGCAACCACTCGTGGGTTTGGAGGTTTTCTCACCTGGTGAACTCCTCTGGTTCCTTGAGCTTGATTCGGAGCCACAAAAGAGACAATGGCGGAATAACACCAAGTCCCAAGGAGATTCTCCACACAGCGCGCAAGTGACTATCTGTGCAGATAACCACTAGTACATATGGAACGAAGGCTCCAATGACGAAGCCACAATCGATCATCACGTTTGTAAATAGGATGAACCATCGATTTCGTGATCCAGCCTTCAACTCTCCAGTCGCCTCAGAGCAAGCCACTGAACCAGCGGGGTATTCACCGCCAATTCCGATGCCAACGAGGAAACGATATGCGGTGAGAGCAGCGAACATTCCTTGAAGATTGCCTCCAGCTCCATATGATCCGGCGCCCAAAGCAGCGAAGACAATAAGGATGATGGTCGATACGAGGAGGGAGTTGGAGCGCGACCATTTATCACTTGTGTAGCCAAAGACGGCCATGCCAAGGACGGTGCCAGCAAAGGTAATAGCGGAGACGTTCTTCTGTGCATTGGACTCGGTGTAGGCCTTCCCATAGAGAGTTTTCAAGCATGTTGACACGGAACCGATGACCTAGTCGTTACGTCAGTGATTGACTTTTTGTTATTCCGAGGACATGGCCTTACGTTGTTAATGTAGCCATCAGAGAAGAGACCAGAGCCACAAGCCATTGCTGGCCATATGCGTTCCCATTTGCTCTTAGGAACCTCGGCCAGAGGATCGACATTCTGAGCATAGTTCTCCCTCTCGCTCGCAGCGGCCATTTTCTTCTTGCCAAACATACTGGGCAGACGTACAGAGCGCTTTAGACCTTCTTGACTGCTCGACGAGGGGGGTTGTGTAAGTACCGAGTGGACGTCAGCAGGAGAAGCAACGGACAGAAAAGAACAGACAAGTGGGAAAAGAAGCGGTTTGTGTAGCAGTGCGCCATTGATTTAGAAAGACGAAGCTCGGACTAGCTACAAGCTAGAAGGGTTCCACGAACGAGTCCTACGTCTTAGCCTTGCAACTATCACCAAATAGAGGAATAGCGTGAATGCAAACAGGGTACAAGTGCAGGCCCGTCGAGAGTTCAGTGCAAAAGACCCCACAAGCGCCAATAAGCCTTAAGAAGCTTCTTAATTGGATCTAGTCTTCCTGTAAGTAGCATACTTTTTTTTGGCTGGTGTTGGAGAGGGCGGGGCGAGATTTCCAATACGGCAGGATAGATTGCCAGAAGCGAGAGACATCTCTCGTTGAGGTGTGATATGATAATGCGGAGGTAGCCTGTGACCTTGCCTCATCCTCCTCGCCTTCTTCACTTGCTGCGAATTTTTGGTTTGTTGAAGGATTCAAGACCGGGGAAGACGTTGGTTCTGCACGTGCCTGTGGCGCGCTCTTCCTCGTTGCTCGTTACATAGGAATTACTCGTTAGGAATTAGGAGTTAGCCCTACTCCGCATAGCTTCTATTTCTTCTTCTCCACATCCAGTTTTCCAGATGAATCAGTCCTACCCACGCACCGCACTATCAACCCCGTCTACAACGTTGTACCGTCCTCCGTCGCACTCTCTCTCTCATGATCGACCTTGCAGCCACAACCATCATCACACAACACATTCCCCAATCCTGCATGTATCCTGCACTTCCTACTGGCGCGGCGGATTAACAAGCGTTTGGTCAAGCTCACCAAGACCACGATCCCCTCCACTTTTCTCTCGTTGGTGGTCAGAAAGGCTTGTACGGGTCTTGGCGAATCATAGGAAACACCTTCCACACGCCCAATCTGCGATAAGCCGTTCTTTGATTTGCAGGTGGGTTGCTTGTTCGGGCTTCCCGATTGATTGAGTGATGATCCCAGTTTTGAGGGACAAGCTAGACAGGGTGGGGGAGGGGAGGGGAGGGGGCGGAAGAATAGCCGAGTGTTGATGGGGTTGGAGATGCCTCGTACGTACGGAGTAGACTGTGCTTGTTTGTTTGTTTGTTTTATCCTTTTAACGTCCTGTGTAAGTCAAAGACTATAGTAGGACGCCAGAGCCTCAGGTCTGGAAGCCGAATAGTAG
>MU251913.1:0-18610 GCA_019669835.1 Amylocarpus encephaloides
GGTCGGGCAATAGTCGACTACAATTTTATTATATGCGACAAGTTGTCGTACATAATGGAATTTTATATCGATATGCTTGCTTCTAGCATGGTTCTTAGGGTTTTCGGCTAGAGCAATTGCCGACTGGTTGTCGCATAGGAGTGGTACTGTAAAGTCGTTCTTCAAGTACTTCGAGTATCCTATATCCCTAAGTAGACCACTATACCAGACTGCCTCCTTACTAGTCTGGCAAAGCGCCACATACTAGGCCTCCGTAGTTGACGTCGAAATTGACCTTTGCTTCTTTGACGTCCATACCACGGGTCCCCCACAAAGCTTAAAAATATATTCATATATCGATAATCGATCGACTAGGTCGCCTACATAGTCCGAGTCCGAGTAGCCTCTAAGAGCCTAAAGCCTTTCCGAGTTACTATAGCGTATAGCATAGCTAGTCGTACCGTTTAGGTACTATAGAGTCCTAAGTACGTAATTCTAATGCCGTATAGTAGGATCAGAGTAGTACTAGGCTAGTCGGTAAATGGCGAAGGTAATATCAGGCCTTATGTCTCTCTGTAAAAATATTAGACTTCTAATCGCCTTTTAATAAAGAGAGATGTCAGCTCGGGGCTCATTTTACTTAGCTTTACCTAGGGTCTATATTCCGCCGGTAGGAGTAGGATCTACCTGATCGCTACCCCCTAAATACTTATTAACCAGCCTGAGCGTATAGCTCTTCTAGCTAATAGTAAGCGTCCGCGACACTTAATCCCGTGTAATCTTAAGGCTAAGGCATGTACCGATTTCCCCTAGGTCTTTAAGCTTATACCTTTTTCTGAACTTAGCTTTAAACGAATTAACCACGTCTAAAGAGCGTCCTAGTATAATTAAATCATCGACGTAGAGGCCTACGATTAAGCTCTTGTCTCTATTAATAAACACGCTCGGATTACTAAAAGATAAGTATAGCCCGAGCTTAGCTAGGCCGCTATAGGCCTCGATATACTACTCTCTTCTAGACTACTTCAGGCCATATAATATCTTCCGTACTTTAAGTATAACGCTAGGGGGTAGCGAGAGTCCTTTAATATCTCGAATATATACCTCCGCGTGTAACTCTACCTATGGATACGCCGTATCTACATCGGCTTAATAAATCTCAAGGTCCTTCGCGTATCCTATAGCTAATAGAGCCCTAATTAACTCATAGCGAATAGTAGAAGAGAACGTCTTAAGGAAATCATCACTAGGTCTCTAGCTATAGCCCTAGGCTACTAGTCTAGCTTTAAAGCGGTCTATTAGCCCCGTCGGGGTGTACTTTATAGTAAAGACCCACTTTGTACTAACTGTGGCCTTCGTCGGGGGTAGCACAGCATGCTCCCAGGTCCTAAGGGCCTGTAGCTTAACTAATTCATCAGAAATAGCATCTCGCCATTACTGAGCGTACCGAGGGTCGCTTATTACCTCGTCGTACGACTTTAGAAGAATCATCCCGTAGGCTTTAGCACTTAGGGCTATATCTTCATTATTATTAAAGAACCTCCTAGGCCTACGTACGCGGAGCCCACGGCGTAAAAGGGCTTCATAGCCAGGTTCTTCGTCCTCACGTTAATTAGACGTGTAGGTCTTACTCCCCTAGACTAGCGGTAGTTCGGGAGTATTATATTCCCTAGGCACTTTAACCGGCCTGTCTCCCTTAGGATCGTCTTCGCTAAAGTCATCTAACTCGCTCTTAAATCCTAGGGCAGGAGTCTTACTACTCTACTTCTATTTAAAACGTCGGTTTACTAGGAAACGGGGCCTTGTGGACGTAATAACACGCCTATTCACAGGGTCGTATAACCTATATTATTATATTGTCTTAGTATAGCCGATAAGACACATTCTCTAGGACACTAGCTCAAGCTTATAACAAAGCTTGTTAGGCAATCTATGGAAAGCTATATAACCCCATAGTTGTAAATACTATATTCTAGGCCTTTTGCCCGTAAACGCTTCTTTAGGTGTGAGGCCCCCTGGGCCTGTAAGCGTACGGTTCCGAATATAGTAGGTAGTTTTTACTACCTCGCCCTAGAACTTATATAGTAGCTGGGCGTCTATAAGTATAGCCCTAGCCAGCTTAATAAGCGTTCGATTAAGCCGCTCTAAGACCCTATTCTACTCTAGAGTGTATGAAGTAGTCCACTTAACTTTAACTTTATACCGGCTCAGAAGCTCGCTCTTAAATACCTTAAATTCTTTAGTATTATTAAGTCGAAGGATTTTTAGCTTATGCTTAGACTGTAGTTCTACTTCTATTTTCCATTTAAGTAGGACCTTACGAAAGTCGGTCCTTTGCTTAGTTAGGAATGTCTATGACTTCCGGGTGGCTTAGTCTATAAATATGTATATATAACGTTCGCTAGCTAAGGTAGGAATGCTATAAGGCCCTTAGAAGTCAGAAAATACACGCCCGAGTAGTTTATCTACCTTCTCGGGCGCTTGTCGGTTAATAACTCTTAATTACTTTACTATTATATAGGGCTCGTAATAGTTCGAGTTATAGTCGCGCGGTATAGAAATAGGAGCGTTTAGGTCAGAGACTATATTATATAGCCCCCTAAGTCCCTGTACGTCTATATACCTAAGCTTTCTATACTAGAGGTCGAGGTCAGGGTCCCTTTCAGTAGCCGCCATTGTGGCTTCTATTACTACTATGTCTAGGACGTATTAAGCGCTAATTCGACTAGTATATACTATAGCTTTTCTATTAGAGTCGGTAAGAGCTATAGCGTACTTACTTTTGTCGCTAGTTGTACTTACTAGGATGCCCTTGTCCTAAAGCTAGGGGACTAATATAAGGCTACTTACTAGCTTAGGGACATATAGTACATTAGTGAGAGTAAGCGGCCGGGTCTAAAGCTTGTCGGTGAAGATCTAGATTTATACATTTCTAATTCTAGTACCGTACATTAGAGCGCCACTAGTAGTCTTAACTACCCTAGGGACTCTAAGCTTAATAAGCTTAATAAATATGTTTCTAGTATAAGTTATGTAGCGCGTGGCTCTAGAGTTAATAACCTAAGCAACTTGGCTTTTATCGAATTAACCTATAAGAGCTCTCTAGTAATTGTCCGCCGGCGTTTCTTTAGCTAGGTCGATTACTAGCTTAACCTCCTTATCGTATATTAGCTTAGCTTAGGTAGCCTGTGATTACTAGCCTCGCTCTAGCGTAGGTAGAGGGCTAGTAAAGCTAGTCTTTTATCGCTTAGTATACTTCTTTCCGTCGACAGTCTAAAGCTAGAGAGGGTAATTATATTATATATACCTCTTGTCGCTATAGTACTAGTATTCTCTCTTCCGCTTTTAGCCCCCTCGGTCACCTAGGTTACCTCGGCTACCCCGGCCACCTCGCCGGCCGCTAGAGCCTTTGACCCTTTATTAGTTTTTAGGCCTATTAGAGGCCATTAGCGATTTTTCCTTAGGTATTAACCTAAGATGTTCCTCGGCCTCTTTAAGCTTATTATAACTAAGTTAAAGTCTAAGGTAGATAATTTATCCTATAGGATTTCGACCCGCGTTTAATAGTCGCTATTTAACTTCTATATAGTATGAAGTAGTATAATAGTTTTTAAGTTTTTAGTAAGTAGCTTATTCGGGTCGGTAGTAAAGATATTTACCTATAGGTCGCGTAAATTATTTACTATAGAGTCTATTATTACCTCTACTTTTAGCTCGTATTAATAGAATTAGCTAGTATATGTAGCTAGTAACAGGTCACTTAATAGCCTACAGTTCTTC
The DNA here is from genome assembly GCA_019669835.1 of Amylocarpus encephaloides. Classification (NCBI taxonomy): domain Eukaryota; kingdom Fungi; phylum Ascomycota; class Leotiomycetes; order Helotiales; genus Amylocarpus; species Amylocarpus encephaloides. The sequence goes on from MU251913.1 coordinate 3,760, forward strand.
TATAAAGCCTCCTATTACTCTTAAGCTATAAGGAAGTTAATAATTTTATTCTTTATCGTTATAGAGTAATAGCCTATAATATAGGTTCTTACTTTAGCGTTTTTTCGTCTCTAGGTCTCCTAAGGCGAAAGTCCCTCGGGGATATCTAATAGCGGTTAAGTAGAGCTCCCGGCTCTATTTGTAGTCCGCGTACTAGCGGCGCTATTAGAGCTATTAGTACTAGCTGACTTTAGCTCGTTACTAAGGACTAAATTAAGTAAGCCTCGACCCTCTAGGAGAGAGCGTACTTCTTCAGCCCATAGTCTATAATGTTGTGGGCTAGAGAGCTTAGGGATCTTTAGTAATTTCTCGTCGTAAGACATAGTAGCTTATCGAGTACTAAGTGCTAAGTAAATAAATTAATTTAATTAGTTAGAGCGATATATATAACCCGGGCTTATAACCTATTAGAATGAGAGTCTTTAAATAGTACTTAATAATATAAAGTCTCGATAGTTAAGATAAAAAAGTCTAATTTCTATTATTAGTTTTCTCTAAGGTATGTCTTATATATATCTAGCTTCTTAGTTTATATTCTTTTTATACCTTATTAAGAATAACTCTACTACCTAGTTTTAACTCTACTACCTAGTAGGTAGTAGCTTTTGTCTTATATTACTATACCTATTAACAACTATACTATTTTTAAATTAGTACTAGGATTATTAGTATATATTAGCTTTTAGGAAACTAGTAGGAATAAACCTCGTAGTACCTCTATTTAAGGTATTATAACGAGTAGCTTCTAATTAAAGCCGTGAGTCTATATCTATTACTACTAGAAGCCGGTAGTACTTAAGACACTAGGGGATAGTATTAGACTATCTCGATTAGAGCTATTATTAACGTGAAGATAATAGATAATAGCTTTATATACGTGCTAGACTAGATAAATACAGAGCGAGAAGGTTCGAAAAGATACTTAAAGAGTAGAGTATTACCGAGAGACTTTATATCTATTAACTTATTAGCGAATATTTAGGTGTTTAGTTAGTAAAACTAAAAGATAATACACCTTTATAAGATTAAGCTCTACGAGAGGACCCTAGGGCTTAAGCGGTAGGATTAAGAAGATAGATAGAAAATAGAGGATTACGCCCTTCTTTTATGTTTATCTTATAGAGTAAGTCTTCTAGAAGTACGGCTCTAGAGGTTTATAACTTCTTAGAATAAGACGAACTAGTAAAGCTTAGAGTAGTCCTTTATTAAATTTAGTAAGCTTCTTCTAAGCGCTCCTCTTTCCGCCCCGAACATTCCTTAGCTATTAAGGCTATATAGTACTACATAGGTAGAGCTAAAGAAGCGGTCTAGGGATTACTAAAGTAAACATAAGAATACTATATAGGTAGGTTTTCTAATTTTACTTTACGTCGACGCCTCTAACGTAATACGAGACTACTATATTATAATAATACTAACTAATAAGTTAGTTAAAAGGCTTTAAGTATAATATATTTATTTTAGTACTTCGTTAAGAGTTAGGTCTAAGTAATAGGTATATAGTCTTAATAGTAAGAAGTTTTCTTACTTAACTATAATAGTCTTCCCCGCTACTATACTCTTATTAGTTCTATACTAATATAATATAATAATTTTATAACTATATCTAAGAGTAAAGTATCCTAGGTAGTCTAATTATAGGATAATAATCTTATTCCTTCTACTCTTCCCCTCTAACCTCTTCTTATTCCTAATTAATAGTTCCTAGACCTTCTTTTTCGCGTCCTTAGTTAAGTCGCTATATATTAACATGACGTGGATTCTACTAAGGATAGCTACACACGGTCTATACCCCTCCTCTACTCTATATAGCTATGTCGAAGTCTCTAACCTCGTTAGTAATAAGAACTATAATTACTTTAGAGACTTCTACTAGAGAGTTATACTATTAGTTATTATCTTATTAGTAGAGAAATAAGTCGGCCTTATTAAGAAGTAGTAATATATCCTAGCGGTCGGTAATATCGAACACCTCTACGAGTTATATACTAAGTTCTTTCGGATTACAGCTAAGATTTATAGAAACCTAAGAGATTTAGTTTAAGTAAGAATCTAGATCGATTAGTATAACATATAGTAAAATAATGCCTGTGAAGGAATTCTAAGAGTACTCCTCTAGTTAATCTCTTCCTTCTACCTAGGGGTCTACTTAGTAAAAGTATCCTACACCTAACTCGTTAATAAACAACTATAATATAATATTATATCTATATTCGAACGCTTTAAATACTAAATAATTACTATACGCTTAAACCTTCTTCCTATATAGATAGATAGTATACTAATATTATAAGTATATCACATTCTTTAATATAGTCGCTTATCTTAATACTTTCTATCTTAATAAAGGATTCTCGAAAAGCCCTTAGCTAGAGATTAATACGTTAAGTATATCTCTTCTATTATCCTCTAAACTCGGCCCATCTGTCTCCTTAATTTCGAAAAGTCTCTAGAGTATCTTTATAGCTTTTATAGTCCGAAGAATATTACCGTAATACGAGTTCTTCTATATCTTCTTAAGTATCTTATAGAAGAGTAATATATAGCTGTGTTTCGTTATCGTATAAGAAGTAATAGTAATTAGTTATCTAAAATAGGTATAGAACTAAGTAGTAACGTTAATATTTTATATAACCTCTACGATTTCGTTTACGAGGTTTTGTATTTGTAGATAATAGAAGGTTGTTTCTGGGCGTAGAATTTTAAAAGCTAAGATTTAAGCGGCTAGTATAAATAAATGCGTTTGTCTTATAAGATAGTTTATATAAATATCGTTTAGCGAATCTACGATATTCTATCGAAGTGTCTTATTACGCTTAAGTAGTTTAAGTTCTAATACTCGTTTATTAGCGAGGGCTTTTAGGCTTAGCGGTACTAGGTAGCTAAGAGACACGAGCTTAAAGTTTATCCTATATAATTTCTAGCTATAGCCTAGTAGAGGCGAGAATTCGTATAGGTTTACGTCGAGACGGAGGTCGTCCTAGTCGAAACAGTCGGCTACACGATCGACCCCTAAGTAATATAGAGCGCTATTATAAAGATGATATACTAAAGATTCTAAGTAGGTTCGCTAGAGAGGAGCGGTTCGTCTATGATTAGTCTTCTAACCTATAACGTCTCTTATTAATAGTATCTATATAAGACTCTCGAGATACGAAGTAATAGTTAACGACTGTGTAAAGTCTTAATCTCTAATACTCTATATAAGTATTAATACTTCCCTTTACTATATTACTAAGGATAACATACCTTAAATAAGTATAAAAGATTAGTTATTAGAACTAACTAATCCTTATCTCCCTTTACCTTATTACTTAAAATTATTCTACTCACTCTACTTATTACCGAGTTATAATAATAAACCGCTAGTAGTTTTAATATCGGATTTAAATACATAGTATAAGCTACTGTCGCCGCTAAAATTATGTCTATTAACGTACTATTCTTCGCGCTTATTATTATTAATAGTCTAAAATCGCTAAACGTAGGATGTATATTCCCTCTTAAATTTTTTAGAATAATCTTCTATCTAGAAGACATAGATAGAAAATGTTCTACACTCGTCCCTACCTAGGGGATTAAGAAAACTACACTTTAAGTAACTCTAATTTAAGTACTATTATCCTAGAAAACAAGTACTTTCTCTTTATTATCTTAGGGTTAAGGTAAAGTGTCTGTTATCTACAGGAAAATAGGTACGGTAATAGAGGATTATACTATGTGAGAGCTTATAGTTGTGTTAAGTAGTTCCGCCTACACGTACGTGAGATTATGTTTACTATAGAATATATATCTCGGTTTCTACTCGTCGCACTTTTTACGACGCCTACGGTATATAAGACAGCCTGTTTTAGTTCGAAGTTTTAGGGGTAGCTAACGTATTTGTCGTGTTATTAACTTTATTATTAATTAGGTGTGAGCGGTAGCGATAGTAGGGTCTCCCTCTCTTAAGTCTCGAAGTACTATTAAGCTTTTAAATAGAGTATTTATTTTTAACTTCGTTTTCTACTCTCAGTAGTATTATATTCGTAGCTCTCTTAGAACTCTTAATCTCTTTTCTTACTTAGGTAAACCGAACTCCTCTATAAAATCTTTTTGTTACATACTAAGAGTCGAGTCTATAGGAGAGTAGTATTTCTTATATAGAGAATAATAGAACTAATAAGCTATTAGTAGAAGTTTTATTTTCAACTTATATTATTACTTACATTTCCTCTCTTCGTACCCTATAAATTTTAATGAAGCTCTTTACTATTAGAGTTAAGCGACCTTTTTCGCTTGAATTAGCGTTAGGTCTAAGAAAGATAGTAAAGATAGAGAGCCTAATTATTTAAGTACCTAATATCTAATCTAATAATTATATGTTATAAAATTTAAAATAACCTATATAGACGACTCACTTAGTAGTCTAACCTCTCTATTATATCCCTAAGCTATAAAATCCTATATGTTTTTAAAAAACTTATATACTTCCTCTAGTAGATATTATAATTACTATAGCTTATAAATTTGTAGTAGTAAAAACGGAAGGGTATACGCTTTTTTTAAACGAGCTTAGCCTGTAGTAAAGTTGTCCTCTAGGGTGATAAGTTTCTAAACTAGTAATAATATAACTAACTAAGACTCTAGTTTTCTAAGACTACTACCTAAAGTAGCTATAGAGTGTTTATTACCGAGCTTAATAAGATACTATTAGAAGTTAGTTAGGCGACATAACGTAATTAGAGAGATATTAATATACTTTTATAAGTGTCTCTATATATAATAGTAAGTTATTATCTACAATAATATATATAATAGTATTATTAAATAGGTCTAACTAATAGACGCTAATCTAGCTTAGCCGTTTACTCTTAGGCCTAAACACATCCGCGGGAGATAATTATATAAAGCGTTTAATATTAGTATCTATAATTAACTTCGCTAGATCCTCTAGTAGGTTAAGCTTTATTTTTTTTAAAAGATAGAATCTAGTTAAGAAAGGGTAGCGCTAATTTACGTCGCTAGCGTATAAGACCTTACGTTTAAATCTTTTAACTAGTATTATAAGTCGCTAGAGTCTTAGTATAAGATTATAGTCTAGTTTTATAAATAGTTGTTAGAAAGAGTTAAGTAAGAAGTTAAGCGTACTACGTGAATCTAGTAACGCTTTGTAGCTAATTATACTATAGATTATCTAATACGCTAAAGGGTGTCGATATTTTAAATACTATAGCTAGAATTAGTAAATTGTTTCTCTATAAGTAAGAAAGACTTATCTCTCTAACTTATTTCTATTTTTCTTTCGACTAATCGGGCTCTTTATAACACTAAGCGAGGTTATTATAGGACTTAGATATCCTCTTAAGAAACCTTAAAATAATAGCGTCCTCGTAGCTAAGTATATGTTTTACTTATAAATAAGAAGGGATCGCGTTAAATAAAATAGAAACTTTAGTATCGAATTATTTAGCGATTATAGCTATATCTAATAGAGAAGTGATAGCTAGTAGGACCTATGTTCCGTCCTACTCTAGAGTAGATAGCGAGTCTTTTAGTTATAAGAGGTTAATAATCTCTCTTACTAATTTAATATAATTATCGACCTCTTTTTCGTACCTTATATTATAGAGACGGCTTAAAAGGGCTTTAAGTCATCCTATTCTTCGCTTAGCTAGCTCTATCGATAGAATATATACATCTTAAAAGAGGATACATTTTAAGACGAGTATAATGTCGTTAAAGTTTTATAAAGTCTTTAGTACTTCCAAAGCCTCTACTTCCTACTATCGTGAAGCGGAGAGATCAAACTAGCTACTATTAAAAGAATAACTATCTAATAGAGTAGTTAACTAGAATAAGTACTATTTATTATCGTCTACCACCTAACTAGGTTCAAATCTACTAATATAAGAAAGTGGATGTAAAAGAGACTCTTTATCGTTTAGCGTGTAATACTACTACGTAGAATAGCTATTAGTAATAGGAAGTGGATATAGGGGTATATCCACAGTCTAGTCGGGTAGCGTAGTAGGTAGTGTTCCACCTACTAGAGGAACTTATAGTAGACGAAAGGAAGCGAGCATGATTAAGTAAGAGAACGTAGTAGTAGCGGTAAGTAATGAGAAGTGAAGAGGGGCCATGTAGCTAGTTGCCTCGTTCTGTAGCCGTTACTTATACACTAGAATATATCCTTGTATAATACACCTAGAGGTTACTAGGTCGCGTTTTGATCGATCGAATTTCTTGTGAGAAGACGATAGATATTCCTTCTGCCGTCCGGATTTAGGCGTATATTTCCCTATCTACTTACTCTAGACTTTCCTTTTTTTTTTTTTTTTTTTTTTTTAAGATTTCAGATTAGTGTTGTCCCATTCTGTTATTGTTCCACTAATTCGAGTATCAGTTGGCCAGAAAATACGAGGAACATTACGCTAGAAAGCGAAATGACCAGCGGATAGAGATGGTGATTGTGCCGCAATGTTAGAGAAGTCGCTAGTGAGGACCAAAAGAAGATCCCGGGTTACTTTCATAGGGGATAGTAGGATTTAAGTTCAGGGTTTAAGGATGCTCCTTGATACTGGCGGCTAGCCTTATATTTAGTTTCCAGAACTAACGAGCGGGACAAATTTGATTCGCCTCCAGAGTTAGTGGCGTCTAGACGGAACGGATCACAGCTTGGCGTAAGCGAATGTGGAGGGGTATCCTTAGTATAGGAATTTCTAGAAACTAAATTATTTAAACAACCCCACCACCCGCTCCTCCACCTCGTAAGTTTTCTAGAAACTAAATTTTTCAAACCGCCACCCGCCAACAGCCTTGAGAATAAGACACAACCCCCTTCGCAAGTTTTCTAGAAACTAAATTGCTGACTACTCGCCAACTTCTAGAAACCAAAAAGTCCATCTCGTAAGTTTTCTGGAAACTAAATTTTTCAAACCGCCACCCGCCAACAGCCCTTGAGAATAAGATACAACACCCCTCGCAAGTTTTCTAGAAACTAAATTACTGACTACTCGCCAACTTCTAGAAACCAAAAAGTCCTCTACAAAGATGGCAACTAAGGTAATACTTGGCACTTGCGCGTCTTGAGCGGATGAGCGAGCAGAGCAGGAGCGGAGACGTGCAGAACAAGAGCGACAGCGCGCAGAGGACGAGCAGCGCAATCGAATGGAAGCTGATGAAAGGGCAGAACAGGAGCGACAGCGCGCAGAGCAGGAGCGAAGACGCGCGGAGGACGAGCAGCGAAATCGACGAGAAGCCGAGTCTCGCGCTCAGATCGAGGGAAAGAAGACAAGACCTACAACTTACTGTGTCGCACCGGAGTAAGCCAGACCTTAACCTTCTGCTTAATGGCACTGGACTCGAAGCCTCGCAGCCAAAAATGGCGAAACCACACGCTAGAGACTGCCTACAGGGCTGTGATCGATCACGAAGCAATCTTGCGACAGATGCCCGTTGAAGAGAGGACCTTGACTCCTCCACCCTCGGTATTTCGTGCGCGAATCCATCCTTTCAAGCGGTCACCGATCATGTTGAGACCCAGAAAGTCACAGAAGGCAAGCAATAGCTGTGGCTCTGCAAATATAATCGTGCACGAATATTCATAGATTCCGTCTGGCTCATCGGATGAGACCTCAGACATTGAAACGCCAAGCAAGCCAAGGGCTCGTACGCACCAGTCTGGTACCAGACAGGTGCGTCCGGTCAAATCATCACAAGCGGCTGAAGAGAGCGATGTCCGCCACCGACAATATTGCACGCAAGCCTGCTTACTAGGGCTTGTACGAAAACGTCCCTTGGACGATGCTTGTCCAAATGTCAACGCACACCGTGCTCATGGAGATGCTTTGGAGCGAAGATCCCTTGCAAAACTTATGTTACGTCAACTCGCTCAAGATCCGGACAATGGATGTGAGCCGCTCGGAAAGCAAGGCGTCCGTGGTGCTCTGTTCAGATTGACTCTGGGATGGTATGGATATACTTTCGTTGCTAAAGGCACTGTGACGGCATTCGAGGCCAAGTTGAAGCACGAAGGGTTAGTCTACCAACACCTAGACAAAGTTCAAGGAGAGCTTATACCAGTCTACCTTGGGAACATCACTCTCGACTGTCCCTACTTTCTTGACTTTGGGGTTAGAATAGTTCACATGCTGCTCATGTCATGGGCAGGTGAACAGGCACGCAGGGATTTAACACTAGCCATGGGACGGGATTTGGCTGTGGAAACGAGAGGGGCAGTCGCAAAGATGCGGTGTTGTAGGGTGGAGCATCGTGATTTACGGCCACCGAATGTACTATGGAATCCCGAGATCAGAAATGTGATGTTGGTGGATTTTGAGCGTTCAGAGATCTTAAAGCAGGTGCCAGCTCTTCAAGAGACATCGCCTAACCGTAAGCGGAAGTATGCCTCCACTCCATCAACGGCGCATCGTGCAAATGGCGGACCCCTCAGCTTTCGATTGACTCTATTGGCTATCAAACCAAAAATGCTGCCTAGAAGATCCCTTGTAAATCTAGGCGCCGAACAATTAGACTACTGTACTTAATTGGCTTTCAAATGATGCGCATGTGACTCGGCTACATCGTCTACAGGAATGTCTGTGGAATGTCTGTTGCGTGGTTTCGCGTTGCCTTGACAATGATAAATGGTCTCCCCAATTGATGCATCTTCCAAATATCGATATCACATTCAGCTCAATATCAACTCCTACAAAATGTTCTCATGAAGGGATTCAGAGTTTGCGCGTCATGAGCAACTGCTTCCAGAAGCAGATGAGCGAAGTGGAGCAGAGGAAGCCCTGCTCCTGCTGCGGGCTTTTCCATGAGTCATCGATGCTGCCTCCCGGGCGTGGTGCAAGAAGGGCCGAGCCGAAGAGTCTTGCACTCGGGCTACGCCATTCGTCTACATTTCTCTACCCAGTTGAAACGGGGCGTCAATCCGAACCCCTCACTCTAAAGGGTGCCGCCTCATCCAGGACCGAGTATATAACTAAGTCCTAGATTCATTTTGTCCTTATCTTCCCACATTCTATTCCAAGCCTACGAGATCGCCCTCTGTCGCTCTGGCCTGCCTTACTCATTGTTGATAGGTACGGTGATATCTGTTATATCAAGCCACTTAAGGAGATATCGGTATGCCCGTCGGGCATGCCGAGGAAGAGTTTTTCGGTAAATAGATGCGGTAATTGCTACTACAAAGTTGTATATATAATGTGCCTTCTGCTCTTGTAGAGTAAGGCATGGAATTCAAGTCTTTTACTCTTGCCCCCTGAAGTGTAGCATTACAACAGGTTATGAGCCCGGAAGCTCTATCGCTTCGACTAATCACAACAAGCCTCAAGCCTATATATCCTATTAGTTAATATGTCGTACGACGACAAATCGCTAAAAATCCTAAAGCTTACTAGCCCCCTTAACTATCGAATATGGGCTAAAGAAGTACGCTCTTTCCTAGAAGCTAGAGGCCTTCTTAACCTTGTCCTTAGTAACGAACTAAAACCAGCTAGTACTACAACCCCTACGCCACGAATCTTAACGAGAGTAGGAGGTCCTTTCTAGTAAGATAGTACTAAGACTAATACTAGAGTATTATCACCTTAGGAGGCATAGAGACGTAAGAACGCTAAGGCGAGAACCTATATTATAGGCTATTACTCGCTTACGATAAAAAAATAAGATTATTAACTTTTAGACTATATAGAAGTAATAAGAGGCCTTACGTAAGAACTACTACCTATTTAACGATATATTACTTACTACGTATATAAGTTAGTTCTATAGATACGAGCTAAAGGCTAGAGCTATAATCGACTTAATATCTACTAACCTATATAACCTATAGGCCTTTATCTTTACTATAGATATAGACGAAGTACCTATAGAAAAGTCTAAGATTAGTATACTTCTCTAAGCTATCTAGAAGCTAGGAAGTGACTATAACACGTGTATTAAAATCCTTAAAGACAAGCTGTCTACTCTAGACTTTAACTCTATAGTTATAAGTCTAAAAGAGATAGAGTAACGCTTAAGATTAAGAAATTAAAGCTCTAGAGAAATAGTACTTACGGCTAATAACTAACTATAGAAACGCTAGAAGGCGTAAGAGGTAAAGAGGCCTAGCTATAGAGGACAGAAGGGTAAGAAGCGTAAAGGCACTTACTATTACTATAGAGAAGAAGAGTATTTTAAAACTAAGTACTCTATTTAGCTTTAGACGATTAAAGAGAAAGCTTTTATTAAGCGAGTAAAGAGTACCTCTATAGGCTCTTTACTAACGCTAGAATAGTAACTATAGTACTAGCTAGTATAGGACAAAGAAGTTATACTTACTATAGATCCGTTAGAAGACGTTCTAATAGACGCCTACTAGAGAGTACTTATAGGACGTTTTAATAAGAGCTAAGTAGCCTAGGTAATTAACTTAGGGGCTACACGCTATATAACTTATACTAGAGACGTATTTACTAAGTTTTTAGAGCTTAAAGTACTAAGAGTAGTTAAGACTATAAGTAGCGACTTAATACATAGAATAGGAATTAGGAATATTAGTATTCGAGTCTTTATAAACAAGCTATAGACTTAAACGCTTACTCTTACGAACGTACTATATGTGTCTAAGCTTACTAGTAGTCTAATATTAGTCTCTTAGCTATAGGATAAGAGTATTCTTATATAGATAACTAGTAGTATAAGTAAGTATACTATAACTCTTATAAAAGATAGTTTTATTATTATAAATATAAGCTAAGTTAGCTCGTAATATATACTAGACTCTATTACTACAGAAGCTACTATAGCTATAACTAAAAGAGATCTTAACCTTAACCTTTAGTATAGGAATTTTAGTTATATTAGTATATAGAGACTTAGGGGGCTATATAACGTAGTCTCTAACTTAAAAGTACTAATATTAATTCTAAGAGGCTATAACTTAGACTTCTGTAAGCTATATATTATAGTAAAACAGCTACGAGTTATTAACCGCTAAGCGCTAGAGAAAGTAGATAAACCTCTTAAAAGGGTGTTTTCTAACTTCTAGGGTCTATATAGTATTCCTACTATAGCTAGAGAACGCTATATTTATACTCTTACGAACTAGATAATAAGAAAGTTCTAGGTCTTTCTAACTAAGTAAAGAATAGACTTTAGAGAAGTTATACTTAAATAAAAGAAGGAAGTAGAGTTATAGACAGGGTATAAGCTAAAGGTCCTTTAGCTTAATAATACTAAGGAGTTTAAGGTAATTAAGAATGAGCTATTAAGCTAGTAAGAAGTTAAGATTAAGTAAACTACGTTATATATACTAGAGTAGAATAGTATCTCTAAAAGGCTAAATCGGATACTAATTTCACTTATAAGAGTAATACTTATTAACGCTTAATTACCGTATAAGTTTAAGGGCGAAGCTATAAAAGCTATATATTATATTAGAAACCGTACGCCTATAGGGCTAGGCGGAATTACACCTAAAGAAGTATTTATAGGGAAGAGGCTAGAGATATAGTACTTAAAGCTATAGGGCTATATTACTTTCCACTAGCTTTCTAACTAGTATAGGTATAAGCTTAAGCTAGTCTTACGAAGAATGTATCTTATAGGCTATATAAAGACCTTATAGTAGTATAGATTATACGACCTAACTAGCTAGCGTATAATTATATCGATAAGACCTCGATTTCTAGTTAATCGACGTCTGAAATAGAAGTGAAGTAACGAGACTCCTACCTACGGGTTTATTAGCGAGTTAGAGGACTTTAGCGAGGAAGAACCCGAGAAAGAAAGGCTAGTTAAAGTGCCTGGGCTACCTAAGGGTGCCTAAACTACTACTAGTCGTAGGAGAGAGACCTATACGTCTTCTAAACGTGTAGACAGAACCGCTAGTCGTGAGAGAAAGACCTGTACGTCTAATTAGCGTATAGATAGTAAACCTAGCTATAAGGCTTCGATAGGTCGTAGGCTTCGCGAACGTAGGCCTTAGAGGTTCTTTAATAAAGATATAGTCTTAAGTACTAATACTTATAAGATACTTCTTCTAAAGTCGTACGATAAGACGATTAGCGACCCTTAGTACGCTTAGTAATAGAAAGATACTATTACTAATAAATTAGTTAAGCTCTAGGTTCTTAGGACCTAAGAGTATACTAAGCTCCCCTCTACGAAGGCTATAGTTAGTACAAAGTAGGTCTTTACTATAAAGTATACCCTAATAGGGTTAATAGACCGCTTTAAGACTAGACTAGTAGCTTAGAGATATAGTTAGAGACTAGGTAATAACTTTCTTAAGACTTTCTCGCCTACTATCTACTATAAGTCTATTAGAGCTTTATTAGCTATAGAGTGTATAAAAGACCTTAAAATTTACTAAGTTAACGTAGATATAGCGTATCTATAGGTAGAGTTACACGTAGAGGTTTAAGGACTCTTATTACCTCCTAGTATTATACTTAAGATATAGAAGGCCTTATATAGCCTAAAGTAGTCTAGAAGAGAGTAGTATATTAAAGCTTATAATAGACTAGATAAGTTTAGATTAAAGCTCTCTTTTAGCGATCTAAGCGTGTTTATTAATAGAGATAAGAGCTTGATTATTAGCCTCTATATTAATAATATAATTATACTAGGGCGCTCTTTAGATAAGGTTAACTCGTTTAAAGAGGGATTTAGAAAACTATATAAGCTTAAAGATATAAGAGAGATTAGTACGTTTCTTAGTCTTAAGGTTATATAGGATCGAGCGTCGCGGACACTAACTATTAGCTAGAAAAGCTACTCGCTTAAGCTAGTTAATAAGTATTTAGAGGGTAGCGATTAAGTAGATTCTACTTCTATAGATAGAATATAGACTCTTAGGAAAGCTAAGTAAAATAAACCCCGAGCTAATATTACTCTATACTAAAGAGCTATTAGAAGTCTATGTAAGAGTTAGGACCCTAGGGTGTACTCGGGCTAAAAGCTCTCGCTAAGTACAGACTCTTACTAAGTACTAGTCACAAGTAGAATTCGATTTAGTTCGACGCCACTCTATTCTATTCCTTCTAGAAGGTTCTAGTTACCTCTTCTTATATATATAAGACCTTATAGGAGCTACGCTTTTATGAGCTCTCTACGTACTTCTTAATTAAATTTTAGAAACTATTCCTTTTAAGTTATTCGAGGTCTAGCCTCTTATAGTAGAAGTATATTACTCTTATCTATTACTTATAGACTAGAGTTATATATATATAATATATATATAAGTAAATATATACTATATATATATATATATATATACGTATACGTATATATATAAGTAAGTACTATAAGTAATAATAAGTAAGCCTACGACTCCTAGTAGCTAGGTAGTATAGTAAATAAAGCACAACCCTCCGCTATACTAGATTAGCTAATAGCCTTTATATAGAGTTAATAAGAAACGAATACACGGTTAGAATAAGAGATTACTTAATTATAGGTAGTACTTAATAGTACGCGAACCTTAGGATACTAGGAGTTATATACACCTAAAACAGGCCCTACTATAGACCTAGAAGACCTAATCCGGAAGCTAAAACACTTACTCCCTTACTCTAATTAGTTTATAGGCGAAAATGAGTCGCTATACCCTTAATTTAAAGGTATCCTAGAAGCTAAGCTTAAAATTAACACTAGAGCTATCGAGACTAAAAAGGAGCGTATTTAGTACGCTTTTAGACGACTTATAGGGAAAGCGGTAGGGCGTATATACCCTTAGATTAGCGCCGTCAAAACAACCTAGGCTTTTACACTTAAAGAGTTCCTAAAGTAGCTAGACCTTACCTTTACTAACCTACAGAAGGAGAATAAGACGCTCTCAAAAGTTAATATAATACGCTAGAGTAATAGAGACTTCTAGGACTTCTTATAAGAGTTTAAACAGACTCTCCTAGAAGCCTAGGGTTGGAAATGAGACGATTAGGTACGTAAAGGCCACCTGAGAGCCGCTATTAATCGCGAGCTTCGAGGGCACCTAATCACCTAGGAGGAGCCTACCTTATATTTAGACTATATAGCTCTATTACGTCGCATTTCCGACAACCTATAAGAAGTGAAGGTATAAGACTCCCGGCGAAAGTAAGTACGCCTAGGCGGCTATTCGAAGCTATATAACCTATAAACCTCTACTAATATTATAGAATAGGAGCCTACGCTAGTCACAGTAGTAGTCGCTAAAAGAGGCCCTCCTAGCTAGTTATAAGAGTAGCGCGCTACTAGCGCTACCCTAGCCGAAAGGTAGAAGAGACACGAGAAAGGCGCTTACGTACGCTACAGGAGTATGTACTACTAGGTGTTAGACTGTCATTTTAAACTAGCTAGCCTACCTAGACGCTAAGGCTTTTAGAACGCTAAGCTAGAGAGTCGTTTACGTAAGCCGTAAGTCTCTGCTTCTTTAAAGAATAAAGCCTCTACTACTAGCGCTAAGGCTATAGAGTCACAAGTAGAAGAAGTGAAAGAATGAGAAACGGACTCTAATTCAGGAAAAGAGTAACCCCTGGCTAAAGTCGCGCCTAGGGGTTGTATAGGGAGTTATATAGGGTATAAAGTCGTTTTAAAAGCTCTATAGATAGCGAGCTATTTATTATATCGGTATTAGTAAATAATATTTTATTTGTAAATATACTAATTAATACTAGCTACCTTTCTTATAGACTATACGACTCCCGCTTCGCCTAGAATAATAACCTAATACGCCTACCTATTACACTATAGGGGGTTATAGGGTTTAATAGAAAAGTCTCTTCGACCGTAAATAAGGTTATAGTTATTACGCTTAACCTAGATAGATATAGAGAGTCTAGGGTTTTCCTATATATCC
>MU251914.1:0-18530 GCA_019669835.1 Amylocarpus encephaloides
TATTTTAAATTTTAAAGAAATTAATAAAGAATTAAGAGAGTTAATAATTATTTAAGTTAGTAGGTAAGAGTAGTAGTATATTAAGCGAGAGTGGTTAGAAGGTAGAGGTAGTCGGAAGAGTAGGGTAGGACGTTAGTAGTAGAATTAACTACTCTTTTAAAGGATATAAAAGTATAATAGTAGAATTAACTACTTATTAAAAGAGGTATAATAGTAGAATTAACTACTCGCTAAATGTAGAATAGTAGTAAAAATTAGCTACTTATTTAGAGAAGTTATATATTAGAGCGATAATAATATATATAATAGCTAAAATAACTATTTATTTAAAGTAGTATAGTACTAGAATTAGCTACTTATTAGAAGCGGTTTAGTAGTAAAAATAGTAGCTTATTAAAGTATATTAAGATATAGTAGTAGAATTAGCTATATATTAGAGAAGATATAAAGATATAATAGTAGAACCGGCTTCTAGTTAGGTCTTAGTAAAGAAACGTTTAAAATAGCTTTATCTTATTTAGTATAGATCTAATAATAATTATTTTTAGATACTTTACTATTACACTTCTAATCTTAGTAGAATTTAAGTACTAAGCGAATAAATATAACTATAAGAGTTATAACTATAATAATATTAAGATACTATAATCGTAGTTCGAAGTAAATATCTTTATACTAGAGAATATAAGTCTAATTACTTATTCTCTAACTAATTATTACTAATTCTTTTAAGAGCTTTATTAAATCTCTCTATAAACGACCTAATAACTATATAATAAATAATTAATTAACTTTATTTAGTAAAGGTATATCTATAACCTAAATATATTAATTTATACTCTCTTCTAAAGAAATCTAAAGCTTTTAGTAGTTCTTAATAATAGCTTTATAATAAATTAATAAACTTTAACTAGTTAATACTAAATTTTATTAACTTTTCTAGCTCTCTATAGAGCTTTATAAGACGATATAGTAGTTTACTCTACTAAATTAATACTCTCTTAAAATTAATATTTAAATCGATAAAAAGTACTATATTAAGACTAGAAGAACACGTCTCTATATATATAAGAAAGAGGTCTTCTTCTATTAATATTTAACTAGACTTAGAAGTTTATTCTATTATTACTTAGAAGGATCTCCTATTAGATTTTATAATACTATAGACGAAATCGCTAGAAATCTTTAGGATTAAGTGTTTTTAAAATTAGCTACCTAAAGAGAATAAAGAGATTATAGTCGTAGAATTCTAGAAAGATTACTATAAGTAGTATAGTAGATTTCTACTACTAAGATTATAAGATCTAAGCTTACTATATTCTATATATAGAATATAAAAAAGTCGTAGATAGATTATTATAAGTATTATATAGATAATAATAATAGACGTAAAGACTATTAATAGAAATACTCTTAATTACTAAGTGTTTTATTTATATTAAATTTAAAATAGAAACTATAATTAGTAATCTCTAAGAGTATAGAGCGAGAGTTAATTTTAAAAGAGACTTTATAAACTATAGTATTTATATAAAGAATAAAAGCGTCTTTCTAATATAAGAAATACTATAATATAAGACCTTCTTTAGAAGCTATAAAATATACGTATCTATATATATAATCTTAGCTATCTAGCTAAAGATAAGACTTCTTCTAAGTTAGAAATACTATTTTCTGTTTTATAATAAGACTAGTCTATAACTACTATCTTTATATATCTACGTAATATAATCTTTAAAGGCTTTTACGTTTCTAATATTATATAGTACTATTTAGAGAGAAAGTTTTTAAGTTAAAGATATACTAACTTATAATATATAAAAGTAATATTACTTTATAGCTAATCTCTTACTATAAAGTCTTTCTCTCTCTCTAACTTATAGCTTTTATTAAATTTTATTATTATATAATAAAATAAACTATCTAATTTAAGGTATACTCTTATACTACTCTTTAATAAAAGAATTAAGAACTTTACTAGTATTTATATAGTATTCTATTATATATTATTTATTTTATAAAGTTTTAATACGTAGCTATAGTATTTAACTATATTACCTATATAGATAGCTTTAATAATAGAAAGAAATTATACTTAAGCTTAATATTCGAGAAATCTATATATTTATCGAAGGAAGAGTTTAACTTTATTTATAGTAGAGGCCGCTATAGTTCGATCTAAGATTAGAACTATCTTTATTATATAATTTTCTCGACTATACTTTTAGTCTTTCTTTTATTTATTTCGACCTAAAATAATCTTTTATATTCTTTCTTTATATATCTTAAATTCTAAAAGTAATAAATAAAAAAAAGAATTATTAATATACTTATATAAGTACCTATAATTTCTATAGTAATAATAGCTATTTAAGACTAGAACTTATTCTAGGTAGTATAGATATTAGTAACTATAGTAATAAGACTAGTAAGCGAGTTTAGTATACCTAGTCTATAGAGTTTAGTATTTATCTATTTCGAGGATTTAAAAGAGATATATAATAATCTTATTAAGTAACTAAACGTAATTCCTTCTCTATCTATACTAGAGCTAACCTATTCTAGAAACGCCTATAGTATAGTATATTAAAGCGACTAATAAGACTAGCTATATCTAAGCGGCTTTTATAACTACTTTACCTATAGTACTAGCTTCTTTTAAAAGTACCTAAGAGTTATAAATAGACGTAAATACTTCTAGTAAGATAATATAGTCTATAAGAAGAAGCTATATATATAGACTAATAAGAATATTATACTACTAGAGTATCTTATCTAGCTATAGAAGTATTTTTATATATCGACTATATATAGAGAGCTTCTTAAGAGCTATATTTTCTTAAGTATCTAGTTCTAACGTACTTTTTCTATCTTAAGAATAAAGAACAGAAATATTACTAGAATATCTCTATTAGACTAATATTATAGAGATTAAAATACTAGAGAGTTAATAAAAAGTATATTAATTAAATATAATATAGTAATTTAAAGATAAATTCGCTCTTATATCTTATATATAAGTCTCTTTTAGACTACTTAGAACCTAGAAATAAGACACCTCTATCTAAGAATATTATTAATCTCTAAACTATTATTTTTAATTACCTTTATTAATAA
This sequence comes from Amylocarpus encephaloides, assembly GCA_019669835.1. Taxonomy (NCBI): domain Eukaryota; kingdom Fungi; phylum Ascomycota; class Leotiomycetes; order Helotiales; genus Amylocarpus; species Amylocarpus encephaloides. The sequence goes on from MU251914.1 coordinate 3,118, forward strand.
CTACTATCTTATTATATTAAAATTAATAATATTTAGTATTATAGTATTTAACTTTTAAATCGTAGTTTATTTATCGACTAAGGATCTATTAATAAAAGCTGTCTCTAAGATATTAGACTCGTATATTTTATTCTAATAAAATATCTATAAAACGAACCTAGATAATAACTCGAAGTAGGTTAGAATCTATTTCTATTATAAAAAGTAGAATATTAAATCGTAAAGCTTAAGTATATAAGAAGTAAAGAATATTTAAAGTAGAGCTTTTTATTAAATTTCGATTTATAGAGTTTATTTACGTACTTATTATAAGCTCGCTCATATATTATTTAGTTCTCTTAAAATTAAGTTTCGTTATACTAGTATTATAGAAGAGGTTTAATTTTCGTTCTAAATATATTAATATACTATCTAATATTTTAAATAATCTATAATTATTATTATCTCTCTACTAAATATAAGATTTCACTTATAACTTATTTTAGTTATATACTATTTAAGTAGTTAGATAGGCGTTTACTAAACGTTCCTAGATAGGCCTTATAGTTAATAGTCTAGTATCTACGTTACTAACTAGACTCGTAAAACTAGCCTAGATAAAGACACGACCTTACTTAAGAAAATATACTATAACCTATTAGTACTAGGTTAAAATTACTATATAGTAAGACTTACGTTTATAAATAGTACTAAAGAGTTCGAAGTAGAAATTATTAAGAACTTAAGAGCTTCTTAGAACTAGTCTTTATTACTTAACGTATTATATAATATAAGAACTTCTAATATTCTAGCTAGAAAGATCGAATTATACTTATAGTCTATAGTAATTCTTTTACGCGCTTTTATAATATATGTTAGAGACTAAATAATTAGCTATAGTAGTTATTAGAGTTAAGAGTATACCTAGCTTAATATCGCTCTAAAGTAATAGTCTTATACTATTAATATAAAGTTTATAAGTTAGTAAGATATCTAAGAGATAAGTTATCGCTTTAATAACCTATATATCTAAGTTAATTTTTAGAATACGCGACTAAAAGAAAGTTGGTCACCTCTATAATAATAGTTACTATCTTCTACTCCTCTAGGACTAACCTCTTAAATTTAAGATTAAATAGAGAGACGTTTAGATACTTCTCTATAATATATAGGTTGTCGTTATAGAAATATATATTAAGAATATTAGTAATATTAGAATACTAAACCTAAACTAACATCTTAAGTATCTATAATAGTATTAGTAAGAACGACTTATAGATAATAGTAAGATAGAGACGATTCTTCTAATAGTAAATAAGCGTGCCCTAGTTTAATCGTAGCTCTTATATAAATATATAGTTATTCTTTAGGCTCTTAAAGTCGATCTATAATAACTGTCTTATTTTTAGTAGTCTAGTAGTTACTACTAGTATTAACGTAATAGCTTAGGTATAGTTAAAGTAGAAGAGTTTTATCTTTCTTAGAGGTAGTCTACTTTAGGGATCTATAAGAGAGAGAGTTAAACGAGAATAACTAGTAAATTAAGAGTAGGATAATATCTATTTAAACGTTATATAAAATACTATTAGTGTTTTCTATTAGAGAGTCTAGTTTTAACTTTATAGATAGTATAAAGTTAGATTAAGCTTCTTATTAGCTAGTCTCTAGTATAAAATATACTTAGTAAAGTAAACTTCGTTAAATATTTACTATAGATTTAGAGTCTAAGTTAGAAAAGTAGACCGTATTTAGTATAAACTAGAAATCTTCTATTATAGAGAATTAGAGTTCTATAATAGACTAGAAATCTTATAAAGTTCTATTACTAAACTATTATCTAACGTTAAGTATATATAGTAATAATATATTTATTATAACCTATCTTATTTATAAAGTTTTAGAGAAGATAAGAATATAAGAATACGAGATAATTACTTTATTTATAAGAGAAAATTAGACGCTTAAGAAGAAACTTATATATTACTAGAAATTATAGGATAAGACGATTATTATAGTAAATAAAGTTATATAGATAATTATAACTATTAGAAAGAGTCTTATTATAGTTAATATAAAGGTAATAAGTATAGAGAAAGACTAGTTAGTATTCTAGAGGATCTATAAAGAGTCTCTAGAAGAGTATTAACTCTAGATCTAAGAAGTATTATTAGCTAAGAACTCGAACCTATTATAATTAAGATATTACTCTAAGTATAACTCTAGAGCTTAGGACGTCGACGAAGCGTAAAGGGGTTATAAGAGGTTTAATAAGACGATAAAAGATACTAGAGACTAAGTAGTATTTAGTCCTTAGTACGTTTTCTAAGTATTAAAGAATATTAGTAGTTAGAACGTATATTAGTTAAGCTAGAGAGAGTTAGAGCCCTATAGTTAAGATAAAGCTTTAGTTAATAGCTATACGTTCGACGACTATAATACTATTTCTAGAACACCTCTACTAATAATCTTAAACCCTTCTATAGTACTAACTATTATTATAATACTCTTATCGACTATCCTAGATTAAACTATTAGAGAGAAGGTCTTTTAAAATAAAGATAAGAGTGGTACTTCTTAATTTGTTCTACTTTATAATTAAAATTAGTTAAACTCTATACTAGGTTAAAATACTTATATAGTTTATAAAGTATTAAGGGCTACATATATTTTATTCTAACATTTCTTTACGTCGTCTAGGGCTTAAAAAAATGTCGCGAAATTAGTAGTATTTCGTAAAGAAGACTATTAGTATAACTAGGGCCTAGATCGAGATAGAGAGAGACGCTATAGTACTAGGCGCTAGACTTAGTTTATGAGATACTAAGAACTACTTTCTAAGCGCTAGTTTCTAGTCTCTCTCTACTACTTATATATACGAATAAAAGTCGCAAAGTTAGAGCTCTCGTTTACGTTTAATATATTATTTAAAAGAAAGAGATACTAAGATATAAGACTCTTTATTATATAGTACTACTTTCTATCTTATACGATATTCTTTTTCTAATACCTTAAATCGTAGATACTATATATAGTCTAATTTTCTTATCTCTTAATTTAGAGTAGTTCTATACTAGAGGACATATATATAGATTATCTTCAACTTTAGAGAGAGCTAAATATATATAGACGCTAAAAGCTAGGGTTAAGCTACTCTACTTCTATATATCTAAAACTAGGATTAGTAGTAGTTAAATATTTATAAGTAATAAGCGCCTTAATATTATTAATATAAAAGTTTCTTATTAACGTTTTTAAATTTCGATTACCTTAATAGTAGAAGCTAGAACCTCCTCTTATACTAAAGAGATATCTAATTATAGACGTATTACTATAGTCGTAAAGTTCTTCGCCTAGGTATAGAAGCTAGAACCTTCTTTATACTAAAGAAGAACTTAATTATTAAAGTCGTAAAAGTTCTCATCTAAATATAAGAGCCGGAATCCTCTTTATACTATAGAAGAACCTAATTATAAATAAATTAATAGAGTTATAAGATTTCTTTATATAAATAAAGATATATACTATTATACTCTCTAGGTTAGCGATACCTTCTTTTATAACTTATAAAAATAATAACTTTTACTATTTATAGCTTATATAAGACTCTTTAGACCCTCTAACGATTATTAGTACCTATTATATAGTACGATACTACTAATTAATTAATTAATTAATTAATTATATTCTCTCTAGAAGAACTAACTATAATAGACGCTATTAGTAGTATACACTAGTTAATACTAGAACTAGAGGTTAGAGTATTTACTAAGATCTTATATTATAAGAATCGAACTAATATACTTAGAGTTCTAGTACGTAGGCTATAGAGCTTTTAGCGTCTTACTAGATCGAACTCTTAAGAGTAGAGAATGTTAATCTTCGTTTCTAACTTAATAAAGCTAATATATAACTTCTCTATTCTTAAATCGACTACTAGTTAAAGACATAGAGTCGTTAATTTAAAGTATAGATTTATTACATCTTATAAGAGGGCCTTAATATAGTATAGAAGACATACTTTTAGCTTACGAAGAGCTATAAATCTAGGCTTAGTTAATATAATAGTAAGAGAGTTAAACTTCTAGAGGACATTTAAATTACTAAGAAACTTACTACGAGCTAAAAGTAGTTAATTAAGATATATAAAGCCTAAGATCGATAGTAGTAGTAACCTACTTATTATCTTATCGAGAGTAGCCCGCTACTATTCTAATATAATAATTATAACTACTTCTCTTAATATCTAACCTACTAACTACTCTATAACTAGAAGTTTAATATCGACCCTACCCGCCTATATATACTATCTAATCTCGATTATAGTATTAGATCCCCTCTTAAGCTATATAATTTAGATACGATTATATTTATACTAGTTCTTAAGTTTAAGAATTAGACGCCTATCCTACCCTTCTAATCTACTCTACGTCTAATACCTATCGAGTATAATAATATTCTAGAGTCTAATTATACTAAGAGCGACGAAAACAAGAGGGGACTAGAGGATAATAGAGTAAAATCTAATAAAAAGCGTAAGACGAAGTAACTACTATAGTAGAGAGTAGATATAGCTACTAGTTATTATAGTTTACGACTTTATTTAGTATATTTTTTATAGTTTTATAATATATTAGATATATAACAATTTAAGTCTTCTTATTTTTCTATAGTAAGTAACTTTTATACTAGTAAGTAAAGATAAAGATTATTAGCTAAGATATATAGTAGCTAGTAATTATACGTAAGTAGAATATACTTTATAGTATATACGAAGTAGCTAATTCTAGTAGCCTCCTTCTCTTCTACTTTTCTTTCTATAATAATATTAAGTTCTCTCCTCTTATATTCTAATATTCGTAAGTATAGTATCTAGAATCTTAATACTCTATATATATTCTACTATAGACTCTAATCGTTATACTACTTATTCTTAATATCTAAACTTACGCGCTAAGTCTTTCTTAAATAGACTACCTCTACTAAGTCTAATTAATAGGATTATTAGTCTCTACTATAGCTCGACTATAGTAATAGAAGTAACCTCTTAATAACTATAGACGTTAAAGTAGTTTCTAATTTCTAGCTTACTAGAGAGAATTAAATAGCTATAGAAGTAGAATAGTAGTCTTAATTATAAGATAGTATACTACTAAGAGATAAAGTAATATAGAAAGGAGTTTAAAGATAAGGTAATATAGGTAAAGAAGAGGCTTAAGAAGGCGCTTTCTAAGTTAGTCGGAGATTAGTAGTAAGTTAGTAATAAATAAACTTAACTAAGATAGAAGAGTAGTACTTATTTCTAGAATAATATTTAATTCATCTAGTAATAGAAAACTATAAAAGAGCTAGAGGTATAAAGCTAGTAAATTTTAATAGTAGAACAATTATTATTATACTATATAGCTCTTAAAATTTACTTAATAAATACGTAATTTAATTTTCTTTAAGTCTTATATTTCTTATAACTATACTATAATTATATTACCTAGTATTAATAGTAACTACTAAGTATTCGCTTTCTCTAGACTAGATAAATTATCTAAACTAAAAGTCGGCTTAATAGTACTATAAAAGAGAAATTATATTTTCTAAAACGATATAAACTAGAAACTATAGGCCTACTCTTCTAGGTGTTATTTTTAGAAGTAGATTCGTTAGGAAATATTAGACTAGAATAATAAGGTTAAGAACATGTCTTTAGAGGTTATTTCTAGCTTTAGAAACATATAGTATTAAGATAGACAAAGTTAATAGAGGGGGTTATAGATTAGCTAATAAAGGTCTAGAAATAGAGTAGTTTAGAAAGTGATATAGATAGTAAGGTTAAGAAACGACTTCTACTTAGAGATCTAGAATAGAGTAAGATAGTCGATAAAGTTCTAAAATAGCTTATACTCTATAAAGGATTCTTAGAGGTATAAATAGTTAATAACTAACTCTTACTTAGAGATTAAGAAATAAAGTAGATAGAAAAGTTAAAGAACTACTTCTGGTTAGATTTATAAATAGAGTAGTATAGTAGATAAGAGTTTAGAAATAGTCGTATCTATTTATAGTAAAAATAATTTTAAGAAATTACTTATAATTAATATCTAGTAGATAAGATAAAGAAATAGATCTCGATCTTTAAACATACTAAAAAGTACTTATAATACTATTAATTACTCTCTAGAGAAGATATATAATTACTATTACTATACTATTATACTATTCTTAGATTAAAGTGACTAAAGAACGTAAGAAACGTAAAAAATACTAAGAAAAATTTAGAAAGAGAACTAGGAGCCTCTTTAATAAGATAAGTCTACTAGTAAAAGACATAGATACTTAGGTTTACCTCGTCGTACGTAATAGAGCTAGTAGTATCTAGTTATTTAGGTTATTAGATAATTCTTATTAGCCTCTATTAATTTAAGACCTAATAGTAAGTTAACACTTTCTAAGCCCTAGTATTCTATCTACTAACCTATATTAAAAGAATACACACCCTTTAGGTAACTATAAGTTTCTTAAGAAGTAAGCTATCTCTAGATACTAGAAAGAGATAGTCGAAGATAAAAGTAATACGAGCCTACTAGATAGTAATATAGAGTTATTTAATAAAAGTATTCTAATAAATAGCGTAATATCTATTAAGAATAAGACGGAACTAGATAGAACTATATCGGTCGATTAATTCTATATAGACGAAGACTATATAATTAGTAAACTAACTAAGACTAGTATTAAGAAGTTAGTAGTTAACTTACTTAGAGAGGTAGATATTATACTACTAGTATAATCTAAGAACTTAAACGAAACATTAATTAATACTAGATAGTTAGACGATATAATAGTTAATATAGCTAGAGAATCTAGGAATTTAAGAGTAGACTTTTCTAGGAAAGAGATAGTACTCGACTTAGATATACTAGACGATACTATATTCGAGTTTAGAGGGTCTAATAATATTACGATTAACGCGCTTAAAATATTAAATAGTATAATAACTAATATAGCTATAGACTTATATTATATAATAGTCTATAAGACTAAGGACTTAGATCTTATTCTAGACGTACCTAATAAGATAACTACGATAGATATACTAGGTACGATAGAACTAGATCTAATAACCTTAGAGTATAATATAATAGATTTAGATATTCTAGAAGCGAAAAGTAGAGCCTAATAGGATACTAGAGAGGACGATTTAATAGAAGTAGCTAATATACTCTATATAATAAACTAGTATTATAATCTATTATCTAAAGGTCCTAATAGTTAGTAGGTAGTAAATTAGTCGAAGATAGATCTAAAAGAACTACTTTAGAGCTAGAACTAGATGTTTTAGAATAGATATTACTAGTAAGTAGTATAGTACGATATAGTCGCGCGTACTAGTCTTTATTATCTTTTTAGTAAAGAACTTATTTATATAGAGAAAGAAGAAAGTTTTTAGTAGATTAACTACTAGGGTTATATTACCTCTATATAAAAGTATATATCTATTAGTATTAGTATTAATATCGTATTAAGAATAGATAAGTTAAATTATCTCTATCTATCTATTTTTAAATTATCTACTTCTATTCTTCTTATCGTTATAATAATATCTAATACTAGTAACGTCTAATTTAGAATTTTATACTACTACTAAGCTAGAAGACGTAGGCGTTATATACTACTATACTACTACCTAGTAGAAACGTAGGCTTACTAATATCCCTACCTATACTTCTAGTATCTCTTACGTCTTTCTAATAAGTAGGTAGCCTAGTACTCGTTAAAGGTATTTAATAGCCTTTAGTAGTTTAGAAATTAAATCTAAAAGCTCTAGCTAAATCCTATAAACATAAATCTATTTATATTATTCTATCTTATCTATATTACTAAACTAAGTAGCTAGGCTAGTATCTACTTTATCTAGCTTATTAACCTAACTTCTAGAATAATCGTATTTATAGCCGCTACTATTATAGTTCTTATAGTATTTTCGTTCTTCTATATAATAGTTTACGTCTTCTTAACTAAGCCTCTATTAAATTCGATCTTTATTATATACCTCTATTTTAGGTATAATAGCTCTCTTTTATAGTAGTTCGAATACTAATATATCTTAGCTTTCTACTTATAATCCTCTAGTATAAGCCTATATAGAATAGTAAGTAATAAGTTCTTTTATTTACGATTATTATAGCCTTCGATCTTCTTAACCTCTTTATATTCCTCTTTTAGTAATAAATTAGTTATTAATATAACGTTCTTATATTAGATATAAAGTAAGAGTATCTTAAGACGAAAAACCTTAATAAAGCTTTAGTTAAACTAGTAGGTTAGAGTAATAAGTAGGTTTATAATTCTAATCTTAGTACTAGACTAGAGCTCTTATATAATAAGATACGTCGACTTTAGATAATATAGAATATAGGTTATAATATTAATACTATTAATCGTTCTAGAAGACTAGTCGATAATCTAATTACTTTTAAGGGTTATAATATTAAATAAAGGTCTAGTTAGTAAGCTTCTAACGTAATCTAAAAGCTAGATAGTAGAGAGACTAAGAAGAGATTTACTAGTACTAGGGTTATGTTTTAACGACCTAAAAGTGTCGAGTAGAATACTATAATAGTATAACTCGTATACTAGAAGATAAAGAAAGTAGATATAAAGTCGTATAGTTACTAGAGGTAAAGCGGATTCTTTATTAATCTAGACGTAAGTACTATTTCTAAGATTAAGAATCTATCTTCGCTACTCTTACTAGTAGGTAGTAATATATACTTCGCCTTTAGGAAGCTTAAGATTCTTCTACTACTATTAGCGATAGAACACGAATAAAATTAGATTTAAGGTAGTATTATTAGAGTTTATTATTTTTTATTATTTTTTCTTATTTCTAAATCTAAATTTATAAGTAAGCTATCTAAACTAGAAACTAACTAATAATTTTATATACTACTTCTATTTTATATTCTATGACTTTAGAGGCTCTAGTAGCTAGACTTCGTCTAAAATACTACTAGTAGTAGTACTTACTTTAATAGCTAATATAGAGAAAGTAATCTATCTTTAAAGTCTTTAACTAGAAGCTTTATATACGTAGAATATACTAGTAATAGTAGAAGTTCTACTATAATACTCTTAAAAGACTACTTATACTAATATATATAAGTATAATAGTAGTAGTAGATCTTATAAATTATAATTTCTAAAGTAAAGAGAAGCTACTTCTTCTATCTTTCTTTCTTAATATACCTTTAGTATATACTCTAAGATAGAGGAGGCTTTTCGAGAGGATGTCTTAAATAGTACGTAAAAGACCTTAATCTACTATAAGCGATATATCTATATCTCGACGTCTTTATACTATATATAAACCTCGTCCTCTCTATTACGTCTTAATATTCTTATATTTCTACTTATAATAATTTTAATATTACCTTAATAGTTTCTATAGTTAGTATATAGATCTATTATTAAATATAAAAAGATAGTTACTATAATTAGCTTTAGCTTATAAGTAGCTTCTTATATAGCCCTAGATAACTAAGCTAAAAGTAGCTATAATAAGAAATAAATAAAAGCTACCTTTCTAAGAGTTATAAGTAAAGTTACTAAGCTTACTCTAATTTAAGTTTCGTTTTAGTTTATTTATTTTATTTATTTTATTAGTTATTACTTTTAATATTTTATTAATATATAGTATTATAAGTATACGTAATAGCTTAGCTTAGTTATAAACGATAGTAACGTTCTACTTTAGAATACTAATAGACTTTAGATACTTCTAGAAGACCTTCTAGATCTAGATAAATAAAGTCTAAGTCTCTTTATATTTATTAGAAATAGATCTAAGATAATAGCTATTAAAGAGTTAGCTAAAACCTTCTCTCCGCCGCTAAGATATAACTATAATTCGAGCCGCTAATTCTAGTAAGACGATAAGTTAAGCTAGAAGGGCTAGACGAAGTTAAATAGTAGACGAGCGTATAGAGAGATATATCTTTATATTTACCTACTAAGTACCTTTAGTAGTAGGCTCGTACTACTTACTAAAGAAGACCTATCTAACCTTAATAAACCTAAAGTACTAGCGATTAAGAAGTATTATAAGATAGTAAGTAGATTAATAAACGCGAGAACGCTAACTACTCTAATATTATCTAAATCTACTAATAAGATCTATTTTAAGCTTCTCTTACTATTTACTAACGTCTTCTACTTCTTTATAGATAATATTAGAAAGCTAAGGCCGATCGTATAACGTTTAGCCCTCTAGCTCAACTTAGGTTAGCTCTTAACTCTATCTAAATTCACACGCCCTAAAGTCGTAATTGTGATCGAACGAGATATAGATAACTATAATAATAATAAGTTAGTCTTAAGAGTCTTTAAGTAGATACTAAGCGATAAGACAACTATAGACGTCTTAGAACAATTCTTAGATATTTAAATTCTTAGTTTAGAGGCTTATAGTAAGAACCTCTTAAATAAATCGTACTACTAAGAGCTATTTAAGTATCTACTAAATTTTTCTAATTAGGTAAGAGAGGCTAAGGTTAGGACACGAACTCTCTTCTTAGCTTACTACTTCGCTACCTTCTTTTATTATACTATAAATTATATAGTAGTAGCTTCGGTAGAGCCCTTTAACTTTATATCTACGTTATAAATTAATAATCTAGTATCGAGTAACCTAGAGGAACACCTAACGAACTTTCTTTATAATATTAAAACTCTATAAAAGCTACTAAAATTTACTATTTCTATAATTACTTCTAGCTTACTATAGGATACCTATCTACTAGATATATACTATAAGTTAATTATAATACTCTAATATAGCTAATAGAGCTATAGTCTTTAATCCTTCTAAAGTCTTCTACTATCTTTATAAAGAGATATACTATTAAGTCTACTATACGAGAGTTCTTATATATAAAGAGTTAACCTATATAATTCTCTTATTTAGCTTTATTAAACTTCTAGAAGATAAATTTATATAGTAAGTAGACGTCTTCTCTAGTCTTTCTAACGCGTTTAGCTCTATATAGTATTAATAAACCGTCTTAGTAGTAAAGTAGTACTAGCTTACCTTATATTTTAAAAACACGTACTTTATATATATAAGAGCGAGATTATCTTACTAGTTATCTTATAAGTATTATTTATATAATACTTATATTCGAAGATATAAGAAGAGAACTAATATATAAACTTACGTTATTTATAAGTACTTTCTATATAAGCTAGAGACCTTAGACTTTACTATAAATTTTAAGCTACTAATAGCTACCCCTCGACTCTTAAGTATTAATAGAGGTAGTATAAGAGCGATTTATATCTTAATTATTTTATAAGTCTTATAGAAGCTAGTTAAGCTACTATTCTTAATCTATAAGAACTTTAATTTCATCTTTAGTATAAGTACTAGTTAGTTAAGTTTTATAAAAGCCTAGAAAGTAGACGCTAACTTTATTTAGAAGAGATTATCGCTCTAGCTTTTCGCGAAGGACTTTTAATCAAAGACTATATCGTACTTTATAAATAAGTAGCTAAATAAGCGTTTATACTATATCTTATATTATTATATTTATCGTAGTTAATTTCTATATTTACTAATAGTATATACCTAACCTAGAACCTAAATATAGCTCTTTAGAAAGTCTATAGAAAAAATAAGACTATTCTTAATTACTTAAGTATAATAACTATAGGTATTAAGATTAGAATAGTTATCTATACGATAAAACTAGACCTATTTCTTTTTATAAACTATAATAGATAGAAAGATTAAGAAGATATAAATTATAAGAAGTATAAAGTTTTACTTAGAGATACTTTAGTATAGAAAATATAAGATACTACGATTCTCGTATAGATCTCACTCTAATTAAATATAGTATAAGATCTACGTCTACTACTCTAGGGTTCTTTACTTCTAAGAATATTATAGGTCTAGAGAAGTTCTAAGACAGAGGCTTAATAGATAATAACCTACTTAAACTTAGCTTAAAAGAAATAAAGGTATTTAGTCGCGGCGATCTCTTAGCGAAAAGATCTACTTTAAAAGTATTCCTAGGTACTAGAAAGGCTCTTAACTAGGATTCTAAAATATATAGTTTAAACTCTTAGTAAAAGGATTTATAGTTTATTTAACTATTTTAAGTACTTTAGTTATCTATTAATAGCTAAGAAAGTAGTTATACTATTAGTAAATAGAAAGTAAGAAACTATAAAGAAGAACTTAAAGAGAGAAATAAGAGAAGACGTAAAGAGTATTTTCGCTTTAACTTTAACTTTCGCGACCGGCCCTCTCGACTAAACGATTTAAGTAAGATACCTAAAATAAAGATCTATATATAGGAAGCTATACTTTACTTAAAATAATTAGATCGACTTATATATTATATTATTATAGAGCTCTTTATATTTAATTTAGAACTTAAGAGCGTTTTATAAAAAGAGAACGAGCGATACTTATATACTAGTTATATTCTTTACTACTATCGAGCTAGTACTAATAAGTTTAAGATATTATTAGAAAGACTTACGAAGTTATTAGCGAAGTTTCTTCTCTAAGGTCGTACTCTTCTAGAGTCTATTCGAGATCGCTTATCTCTTATAAGAGACAGGAACTTTTAGAAGAGGGTATGTTTTAATATTACTAGTAAAGAGGACTTATTCTCGCTTTAACTTTAAGAAAAAGACTCTAAATCGTATAATATAAGCGGCTCTTTATTTTTACTTAATTAGTTAGTAAAGGTATATAAGCTAGAATAGCTATTTAGTTAGTTAGATAGTATAAAGAGAAAGTAAAAGAATAATAATAAGAGATTACTAAAGAAGCGCTAGTAGTAGTAAGTATAATATCGATTAGAGCGGAAGAGATAATATAGTATAATTAAATTAGTCTAAATATAAGAAAATATTAATTATCTCTTAATACTTAATAAAAAAATAAAGTAATAAACTAAATATAAAAAAATAGATATAATATAGTACTAACTATCTAACTCTAAAGAGCTATCTAGTTATATAGTAAATCTCTCTAGTTACGTTAAATTTAACTCCTCTTAGGAAGTCTAAAGTTATCTAGACTACTTTCTCTATTAATATTCTTACTATTAACCCTAGTACTAATATTAATTAGAGATTTATTAGAACTACCCTAGCTAGTATTATAAATAATAGAAGAGGTGTCTAGTAATATACTTTACTTTTAGAGCTACTATTTCTAGAGTAGTTTAGTAGATAGCTATATCTAGAGGTATACTTTTAGGATGTCGTTTCTAGAGATATTATTTTCTAGAAGCTCTATTTTAGTAAAGTAGAAGGTAATTCGAAGATAACATTTTTAAGGGGAGAGAGTAGTACTAGTCTCTTATATAATACTAAAACCTAACTAAGATTAAGAGAAAGTATTACTCTCGTTTATACTCTCTTTTATTTCTACTATACTTCGTTAGTTTATTTTACTTCCTCTACTTTTACGTTACTTTCTCTTTTACTTATATAAGTATTCTAATTATTTAGACTACGCGAATTATATAATATATTCTCTTACGTAAGTCTTTATATATACTCTTATAGTTTAAAAATTAGTTTTTACTTATATTATTATTAATAATATAACTACTTATAAAATTAGTACGTAAGCCTAAGATATTAGTCTCGTAGCTACTACTAGTATTAATATATTTACTTTAAATATTATATATCTAGATTTAAATACCTTTATATAGGTCTCGAAAGTCTTTACTACTACTAAGACTTCTAATCGTTCTTTTAAACTCTTCTTCTCCTTCAACTATTTAGGCGAAGGAGTACTATAGCCGGCCGCTAAAGAAAACTTTATAATTAGCTACTTAAACTAATATAAGAATAGTAAATTATACTTCTAGTACGAAGGTAAACCTTTCGTAAGTACTTTTAAGAGAGTCGATAACGTGTAAGATTAGATACCTAGAGGAACTATTTAATTAGTAGTTAGAGATCTATTTTTTGTTTCTAATTAGAGTAGCTTAGGACCTCTAGAAATTAAAGTACATCTTAATAAGATCTAGAGTACGTTTAGTTAGAATATATAGTCTAAGAGACTAAATAATATAATAACTAGCTTAGATAAAGAGTAGTAAGAGACTCTAGAAGACAAGTCTTATATAATAGGTATTTTACCTTAGTTCTTTCTATAACTATATAAAGTAAACTACTACTTACTATAATAAATACGAAGTTAAATAGAAACTACTATATTAAGCGAATAATAAAGTAAGGAGAGAAGAGAGTTTTAGAGGAACGAAAGCTTAAATATAAGATACTAGTACGTACGTATTACGTACTACACGTACTCGGCCCCTAGTTCCTCTAACTTCGTAATAGTACCCCCTCTTTTAAAGAAGGTCGTCCTCGACTAAGTATCTATAATTAGGTTACTATCTAAATTATTATAATCGTCTCTTTTACCTTCTTAAGTATTTAACTAGTCGTATAAGCGAGCTAGCGGGCTAGGTCGAGTTAGGTTAGCTAGGTAGAAGTCTCTTACTTTGTGAGAGGTATATTTATAGTTAGACGTAGGATACTACTATAGGTCTTCGTCTCGGTTTAGTTATTTAATATAGTAGTAGAGGTGTTATTATTCTTTACTTATAAGAATTTCTTAAATTTTCTACTTATCGTCGCCTATAATATTAATAGGCGGTAGCTCTAGATTACTTTAGCCTAGTAAAGGATTCTAAGAAGTCTTACGTAATCTATTAAAGGAGAAGACTAGATGAATTTTTATTAAATTAAATAGTTAGAGCTTAAAAGCGTTACCTACTTACTAGATAATCTTATATAGACTAGCCTCTAGAAAGTCGAGCTTACGACTAGGCCTCTCTATACGTAAGTGTTTCTTAGTAAGCTAGACAAAGTCTCCTACTCTAAAATCTACTAGGCGATAGTACTTGTTAGCGGAGGCTTTTATACGCTCGTAAGTTAAAGAGAGCCCTCGTTTTATAGCCTTTTATATATTCTTTATACGATTAGTAAGTACTCTTATCTTCTCTACACTTATTTAGTCGAATAGGACTATAATAGATGTATTCTAGTTAAAAGAAGTACGAGCCGGGTATTTATATAGTACTTCGAATAGACTTATTTAACTAAGCGAGTTATATAGTAGCGTGAGCTAGGTATAGTCTATTATAGGTAGTAGCTCTATCTAATTATCTTAGTAGTAGCTAATAAATAGACGTAGTCTTTGTTTTAGGTACTAGTTTATTATTTTAGTCTATTCGTCTATCTATAAGTAGTAGGTAGTAGAAAGCCTTAGCTAAGTTCTAAGTATACGATTAAACTCTTTCTAGAAGACTAAGATAAACTAAGGTTTACGGTCTAAAATAATTAACTTAGTAGTACTATAGTAGCGATATACGTAGTAAATATAGAGTCTTACTATATCCTCT
>MU251915.1:0-18470 GCA_019669835.1 Amylocarpus encephaloides
TCATGCCTTATCAAGAATAACTCTGCTGCCTAGTTTTAACTCTACTGCCTAGTAGGCAGCAGCTTTTGTCCCATATCACCGTACCTATCAACAATTACTGCAGCTCAAGTGCTTGCCCTGGTCCCTATGATTTCTACGCCCAAGAAGAATTCGGACTGATTAAACAGTAGCCTTAGATCTGTTTGTATAGAGTGCTTAGGGCCCGGGGAGTGGGAGGAGTTATACCGAAAATGATATTATAATTTCTGTTCGAAGCGGTTAGAATATTGTATTTTAGCGGGGGCTTTTAGGCTGAGTCCAGATTCTATGTAGTGTATCAACTATACTGTGATCACTTTCAACTTCCCCAACGGTACGATTCAATTTGAGGGCTTTCTTCATGTAGGATTTGTACAGTGCCAGAGACTAGTTCTCTGAGTTGCTCGAGGGGAACAAAAGTGTTACATCAAGCGTATTTTTGGAGCTTAACAGATTTGGTCCACCTTTGGCTTTTGGGACATCCCCAGGAAGTATAAACGTGCAATCATGATATTTATAGTGGTAATTTGTGATAGTTTTGAAGAAACTGAAAATAAATCGTAGCACATTTCACACGTAGAAAAGATTTCCATACTTTCGACTATTCCCGATCCGCAATACTTCCCGCTCCACAAAACTTGCAGAATAGTAGCACCTTTCCAACGGTGCTTTATGTAATCCATTCAGGCGCGCTGTATCTACCTTTCACCATTGATGAGCCGCTCCGCTCTCTCCTGACGCCCTTCACTCTTCACATCATAGAATGCTGCCACGTATTAGCTATTTGCTCTTTGGATTAACTACTGATATTCAGACTTACGTTTTTCCCCAAAGACAGTAGTCCTGATCCCTCTTCTTGCACCCGAAGGGTAATTTCCTGGAATGACTCGATGAAGAGTTGCTCTCTACACAACTATCAGTTTTGCTCCACCCAACATTCATTGTTCACCGGCTGGTCTTACGTTATCCCACATAGCGATACTCCCAATTTCCCACTTCCACCTAACGTAGTGGTCATCTGAACTGTGGATATGCAAGTTCAGGAACTGTAGTAGCGCATCCGACTCGGCTTTTTTCAGCTCGGCAAAACCGGTGCAGTAAGCGAGGTTTACGTTGAGGGCTTTCAGACCCGTTACAGGATGTGTGCGAACTGCGGGATGATGCGTATCGATTGGTGGACGGTTGGGCTCGTCATTGAAGTAGTCCTGGAACAAGCGAATTAGTTAATTAACATAAGGCTAAAACAGAAGTATTATGCTCACAATGGTGGTATCATATTGAAAACGCGAAGTATGTATAGCATGCAACCCTTCTACTAGCCTTTGCATATGGGGGCTGAGTTCGTCGTAAAGACCATACCCGGAGAGCCAAGCAGTGTCTCCACCCACTTCGGGATGTTCTTCCATGCGGAGAAGAGAGTAACTGGGTGCTATTTTGAGTCAGCGAAGAAGTCATCGGTGGTAGTAGGAAGATATACGGTTGATCTCAAAGCTTGTATCAGCATGAAATTCCATCATTGGCCATGGAGTATATTTGTGAACGGTCCGCCAGTCTGCGTTGCTTCCACTGACAATGAAATGTTTCTTATCCTAGAATATGTCAGTATTGGTTTCTATCTGTGGTTTTTGTCCCAGATTTGGGACAGTACCTTTTGAGTGGTGTGCTTGTCTAAGATCCCAAAATGCTCGAAGATCTCTACCTGCCTGTCAGTTGTCAAGTCTTGGTCTCTCAAGAAGACAACCCCGCGCTCATTGACTAGGGCAGCGAGCTCATCTAGTTGTTTGTCATTGAATTGACTCAATTGGACATTCTTTAGCTCCGTGCCTTAACAACTCAGTCAGTATATCGCAATTAAGGAACTATTCTAGATTTTAGCCCAGAATACCAATGCTCTCAGTCAGCTCAACCGGCTTGGCCACAGAAAACAATGTCTTCTTCTCTGGATCGGCATATGATCCCCTATCCTTCGAGGGCGTGAATGCTTTGTAAGGGGGATCCTGGGGGACATGAGACTTGATCTTAGGGTTGTAATGGGGGTGAACGATGGTGGGATAACCCGAATCCGGAGAGATGTGCTTGTAGGCCTCGAGGGATTCCCTTGGTGCGGGACGAACATTTACCATTTTTCCTGTTCGTCAGCCCGGAGAATTGAAGTGACTGGATCGTAGACAGAAGTTACTGATGGCTATTTTATTGCGGATTGAGATATACTGTCTGACTGCGGAAAATGGTTCCACAAAGATAGTCAACCTTGGGTCTTTCAGTGATTCAGTACTAATTGCTGTTATTTCTGCTCTCATCTCGTGGACTAAAGAAGTAACTGCAAAAATGGGGGTAGAGGATATTGCTGTGCGTTCCCTATGCAAGCTGATTACACCAAAGGGGTAACAAACGTAAGACAAAAAAATGTGTTGGGCCGAGCATATACGACTGTGTAATCGGTTGAAGTGAGAAGAATTATCAATGGGCGATCTTGTGCGCTTCTAAGTGAAAAGCAATATGTCTCACCCGTCCAACTAGGACAGCACTCCTGCGGAGAAGAACAATGCCACAAATGCCGCACCTCCTCATTAATGCAGCG
Source organism: Amylocarpus encephaloides (assembly GCA_019669835.1). NCBI lineage: Eukaryota > Fungi > Ascomycota > Leotiomycetes > Helotiales > Amylocarpus > Amylocarpus encephaloides. The sequence continues at coordinate 2,600 of MU251915.1, forward strand.
ATAATTGTAGTGCATATGCTGCCGTGAAACCTGTGCGAGAATGTCAAGCCACAAGTCCTCTAGATTGCGGTGAAATAAATGCACTTACATAATATATACTATTGTGTCACAAGCACGAGAATAGCAGTCAGGTTTCCAGGAGAGAATAAAAGGCCGAACAGCTATGGTATTCCTATTCAGCATCCATCGTGCATGTTGGCTTTTGACACATATTTCTCCCCTACCGCAGGTCATCATTTTCCCATCCCCTCAGTGTATCGGGGAGATATTTGACAGCCAAATAGCTTCTTTGAAGTTCACCAACTGATTAAACAATTCACCGTGTCAAAATGCAGCACTATTTTCCTCCAGTTTCTCCCTTTGTCGAGCTGATTCAAAGAAGCGAACAAAGCCCGAATAAGATTATACTTCGAGATCACTCAACTGGCGTCGAAGCTACAGCTGGGCAGTTATTGCATTGTGTTTCTTCGTTCCGCGACAAACTGGAAGCGATACTGCGACAAAATGGTATGGATGATGGTAGACAAGTCAATGGGGACAAATTTATCTTCATAATCGCCCCTCCAGGTTTGGAATATGTGGTGTCGATGCTCACTATATTCTCCCTTGGCGCAGCCATGTCGGCTCAATGTAAGCAGTTACTTCCATATGAACTGAAAACTCAAGTTCATTCCGAATCTAGCAATTGTGATTAGGCCAGATGAGATGATACGCTTCTTCAAACTCTCAAAGCCCCTGGCACTACTTTATGCACCAGGCTTCTCTGAAAAGATTAAGGCCATCAAAGCACTGTGTGCTGCAAAGGAAAGCAGGGTCAACCGGATACTCCCTTTTGTGGAAATCCAAACAGTTTATCCCGATAGCTTGGGATCTCACACTTATAAAGTAGAGGCTGGCAATGGGTTATCCTCAGTTCAGACAGGTTCTCTGTTTTTCACTTCAGGCACGTCGGGAAACCAGAAAGGCGTTGTTCATTGTTACCAAGCTCTTCTTGCATCCGCAAAGGAGAGAATAGATACTTGGAAGCTGTCAGAAAACGACGTGGTGCTCAACCAGAAGCCAGGTAACTGGATGGGAGGCATCTTTGGCATTATTCCGAGTTTGATATCTGGAGCTTGCTTGTAAGTTCCCCGAGTCAATTTGTTTAATATTAGTATGCTAAAAACATGGTATACAGGGAGACCTGTGCGGGGGTTTTCAATCAGAAGTGGTTCTGGGAACGCATCCGTCAAGGAGGTGTTAGTATCTTCGACATTGCGCCGACGGGCTATGACAGAATCGCCCAGTACTTCGATGAACATATTGCTATGCTACCTCCTGCTCAGAAGGAGACCTATATTCAAGGGATGATAAACGTTAAAGTTGCAGGTGTCTCGGGATCCCTTCTTCCGCCACGTACCCAGAAGAGATGGACGGATCTCCGCCGTGGGAAGCCATTGCTGAATTTGTATGGATCCACCGAGGTAACGCTGATATGTAGTATGCAATGGGAAAATCCTGACTATGAAGATATGGTAAGTCCCAAGCATTCATATGTTGTACAACAGGATACTGAACGGACGTTAGTGTTCAGTTGGACCAGCGGTGCCGGGAGTTCAAGTGAGGCTTGTGGATGGGGAAATGCGACTCAAGGCTCCTTCGATGTTTTCACGGTATACTCCACGACTCCTCTATCCATTAACAAGAAATTAACACAGAAATTAAGATACATTTCTGACGATCCCACCCAAACCGAGAAGGCTTTCGACTCGGAGGGCTGGTTCAAAACCGGTGATTGTGCAGAAAAGCTGGGAGACAGCTACACACTCCACGGCCGGGCAAACATTGATGGTATTGAAAATCTCCACCAAATTTACCTCAAATTGAGTTCTGACTCCCGTTATAGTATTGCACTTCTGGGGCTTCACTGTGCATACAGGCGAAGTCGAAACGGCGCTCTTCTCTCTCCCTTACATCGCCAACGCCATCTCTCTCCCCCTGGACGATGAAGAATACCAAGAGCGTGTTGCAGCGATTATTCAAATCAAACCCTCATCAAAGCAGCCAGACTTAGATACACTCCGCAATGACCTCACAGAAAAGACGGGGTTGATGCTGTTCAAACAGCCGACGGTGGTCTGCTGGCTGAAAGAAAGGGAGGAGATCTCGCTGACGGCAAATGGGAAAGTCTCCAAAAGAGATGCGCAGAAGAAGTTCTTTGGTGAGGGGCATGGATGGCGAGATAGGGAGGGGGTGGAGATCCTCGATTTGAAGGGCGTGGAATATTGGCGTATGGGTGGTCAGTGTTGAGTAGAAGTGATTGGAAGGTGTAGATCTAGGAAGAAAATCGGAAATTAACCCTTGAGAGTTGGATGAAAAGGAAGGGGGGAATGTGTGGAATGAAGAGAAAGGGTGATAGAAGCCTACTCGTTACAGTAGGAAGCCTTGTACATAGGCTTTCCATGTTGAATGAGTGTTGGCAAATTCGGGATCTCACCTACTTGACAAAACTCGGTTCCTCGCTCTTAGACTACCAATCACGATGATAATTGCCTTGGGTACTTTCCAAGAGCTCGCTGGAGGCTTGCTGTAATGTTAGAGAGTACAAGAAATAGCTATTAGCCATTAATTCGCGATAATGTATCTGGAGACTTTTCTGCCCAGGCGTTCTCATTAGCACAATAGTGACAGTACTTAGCGCTTTGATAGTTGTTAATCAGGCCCTATAAGTGATCGGCACACCACCTGTTTTCCTCTAGTCCGAAACGTTACACAAAAGCATCGTCACATCGTCACATCGGGGTCGCCGGATTGCCCCACTTAGGTAACACGAGGGCTAGACGATCAAAGTTGGCTATTTAGACCTTCTAATATCCTTTTGGACATCGAAACTGAGAACATAACATTGCTCAGCGATATTATCGACCCAGTCTCCCTCTACTTATCCTCGGCATGTCTTCAAGGCCCCAACTCCCCACGGCAGAACCAAGTTACGATCCCAAGTTAGTTCTCTCTCTCATGCTCCTCCCACTCCTCCAAAGTTTTGTGATCTGACATGCTGTCCAGCCGCCCATTCCCAGACATCCTACTACTTTACAGTCATTCCATTCCCAACTTCCCAGGAAAAACCATCGTCGCTCTCCAAGTCACCTTCCCACCCAATGGCTCCACCCCACCCCATACCCATGCCGGTGCTTTCGTCTCCGTCAATGTCGTCTCAGGCTATGTTTTCAACAAGATGAATGACAACCCGATGGAGGTCTTCGGTCCAGGAGAGAGTTTCAAGGAGCATCCGGGATGCAGACACAGAATTAGTGACAATGCTAGCACCACAGAACCGGCGAGGATTGTGGCGACCATGATTGTGGATACGAAAGTCGTGGATGATGGTGGGATTCAAGGGTTGGTTATCATTGATGAGGAGTATAGGGAGATGGTGGAGGCTAAGCAGAAAGAAGCTGGTATGAAATCCTGACATGGTTTCATAGAATTGAGATAGCGCTAAGGGATGGCCTAAGGACTTAATAGGGTTTCCTGCATTGAATTCACAAAGGGAAAATCAAAGACACTTGTGGACTATCCTTTCAATTTGTTAGCCACTATAACGTAATAGTGGTTATATGAGTCACTTATTTCCTTAGTAATTATTACAAATTATCGGTGAGGTGGTAAAGAAGATTCTGGAGGATATTAAAACCTGATTAGTCAGGCAGTCACTCTCTATATAAAGACTCGCTTGTTCCTGTATTATAGAGGGCAGTCCCTTTTAAATGTTTCTTGAGAAATACTCTCTTTACCCTACCCCAGAAACCAAATTCTGACTCCTGCATAAGGCTCTCAAAATTGTATTATTCTTGCTGGCATTTCCTGTTTCTTTCCCATTTCTCGTCACCGAGACCATCTCCATATGCAAAATGAATGTCTGGAATTAAGTGTGGTCCAGTTAAGCTGTGTTGAGACTGTCGCAAGATATCAGTAGTCCACCTTTGGCTCCACGGCGAAATCATGTACCGGCGTTGACGGCCAAAGTACCGCATTAATTGGGTATCAAGACGATGTATCGTATATATCTAAGTCTCCCGATTAATAAGACGAGTGGCTCCGTAACAAATAGATCCACTATTCACTTCGACTTGAGGGAGAAAAGTAAATAAGTTATTATCTTAATACTCAAATAGCACGACATCGAAGGATTACTACACAGCACAACCCTACTATCCGATGGATTGATCCTCCAGAAACCTTTATCTTCGGATCCACGTAGTGACATATAAATGTTTTGGTAACCTTTACCAAGTCTTGTATGTCTAATTCGAGGCGCCTGCCTAAAGGTTCCTCGAAGAGCATGCCGTTACGCTAGTCTTCGGCCTTCGTAGGGATATACAGGAGGATATTCAAGGATTCACCAGCTGCGCATTCTTATAATTTGATGTCTTCGCTTAATTATTCATTGAGGGTCCTAGTAGCGCTGATTAAGCTTACGCTGTTTCTAAAGGCCTGAGGCGTGAGTCCGAAATCCTTGCTCCCAGTTCAGGCTGCAGAAAGGCAAAACGTCAGGGATAACCTCGGCGTTGGAAGGGACAAATATCCGTGATCACGAACCTCCTCGCGGGTCTCTCCTATCTCCAAGACCACGTCGTCTCATCAGGATAAAACGCTTTTTTTCCCACGACTGTAGCATGGCTTCAGTTTGTCGTGTCGCCTTAGTCATTTGATTGGTTGATTCTTTAGCGGCCATTCTTGTATAAGTACGTACTTCTATTTGTTCCTCTATTTGTTCTTCTGGATTGATGGCCTTCCGTGCGACTTGAAGAGACATTAGCAGCCAGGTGGCCGAATATACTGACAGCTCATAGTATTCGGTTTCTTTCCTGGAATACCCTTTTCGCGATGTCGACCGAGTCTATGGCTGCATCATGGCATCCGGCCTTGATGCCCAATTCGAGCGCTGATGTAGTCGAGTCGCAATCAATACAATCGTCATATATGAGCGCGATGCCGGTTGATGAACCGCAAGTCGAGGCTTCGAAGCCCCACCCACATCCAGTTCCGGCGCATACTGGCATTGAGGAGAGGAGCGAAATACAAAACTCGGAACCAAGTTCTTGGCCCTCGACGGACAATGTCGAATATGGGGAATCGTATGGTCTTCCGGACGAGCTTACAGGGTCGCTTCATAGTAAAGGGGTCATCGATGTGGAGGAAGCCCCGGCGCAAACACCTTCCAAAGCTGAAGACCACGCTCCTATAGAGACTGCAGAATTTCATACCGAGAGTCCTAATCACGAAAACAAACACCTGAGCACAATGTCCTTCGCGCGAACCGTGTCCGAAGACGTCAATTGGGGTGAGGACGACGAAGTAGACCCGGAATGGAATATATCAAGGACGGATACGGATCCTTTCAAAATGATGGCGAAATCAGACCGGACGAATTCCTTTCCTGCAGTTCCATCTCTGCATAATCCTGCGTTGGCCAATGCAGGGGAAGTTCTTGTTCAAAGTCAGGCAGAGGCAATCATGGATGAAGTTCAGCGCGAACCAACCGATATGTTTGGCGATGGAGGCAACAACGATGGGGCAGACTTTTTCAACCAGACAGCAGAAACAAAAACGGGATTTAATGAGACATCAGTATTACAACCAGCAGAGAGTAATGGCGTGGAAAATCAAGATCAGTCCTACCTGGGAAACTATGGCCGAGAAGTGGACCAGGAAACACAATCTCGATTTGAAGAAGGAATCCCTCTGGTCCACCCAGATGCCAATCCAAGTAACGACTATGGAACTCCTGCTTTTATAGAAGACGATGCTGGGGGCGAAGACGACTTCTTTGCTCAAGCCAGTAAAGAAGACGAGAAGGCAGGCCAGGATTTTGCTTCGCCGCCCATTTTCGAAAGAAAGTCGACGATGCAGGTCATGGAATCGATGCACTTTCATCCACAGGATTCGCGCTCGCCAATATCACCACCCATCTTGGAAAGCTTTGAGAGTACATCAGATCACGCATTAGGGGGTAAATTACCATCAGCAGTCGACATAGCGCCACCAGGAACCACAGATGACCCTATCAACGACCAGCCAGCAACCTTTGAACAGGAAGGTGGAGAAGTTGACCTTGCTGAGAAATGGAAAGCAGCACTAGCAGGCGATGAATTCCTGGACGACGACGACGACAACGAGCTCTTGCCAGATGACGATTTGCCTGAGGATGCTGGTGCACTGGATCCATCCGCTTTATTTGGAAGTGATGATGAAGGATTTTTGGACGACAATAACGACCAGAACGACTCTTCCAATTACTTTGCAGTCAACCATCCACCGCTCAGCGCTCCTCTACCAGTCACCAATGGTCACGTGCAACCGTCGAACCGCCCAAGCAGTAGTAGTAGTAGATATCTCCCACCCGGCGCAAGCGACTCTACAGCTCCTTCATCCAGCAATAACTACGCTCCTACTGCTCCGCTTCTGGCAGATCTTTCCAGACCAACGGTTACCCACTCAGGTCCCTCTCCATATGGAGCGGCAACGTCAAGTTTCCCTCAACACCAAGAACGTCCTGGGGCTTCAACGACTCAAAGTTTTGCCAATAGGTCTAAGGGTGGCTACGAATCACCTTACGATCTTCCAATGGAGGTTGTGAAACCTCGCAAGAGGGTCAGCATGCAGAATATGGGCCGTGGATACAATGCTACTCCGCCAGCAAGCGTTCCTCCACCTAGGAGTTCAAGTATGTACACTCAGCCAGCGTCACCACCCAGGACGTCCACAGCTAGCATGTCCCCACCTACAAGTAGTCACCGAATACAAAACCAACAACGTATACCTTCTACAGCACAACCTCCAAAACGACTCGAGTCATCCAGCCATGGCTTCTTTGAAGATCTTCCAATGTCCAGTAGACCAAAGCCTGCGCCGAGACATCCAAGTAATATTCCTACCTTGTCACAAAGCCAGTATGGAGCACCATCAGGTGCCCCTCAACAACAACCTCCACTATCAGCCACAGTATCTGTAGCTCCTATGCAGCACCAACCACCAGTGTCCTCGGTACCTTCTACTAGTTTGGTTGCCCCCGAACGTGTGAGCCCTTATGCATCTTTACCTTCAAACAACATGGCTCCACCGCCAGCAGTTGCTTCCAGGTATTCTCCAGCTCCCCCTCAATCACAGCCAAATTCCCAGACTGCACCTCCGCCTATGGTAGCAGCTCGATACTCCCCTGCACCACCACCCTCTCTGCATCGTCAACAGTCACAGCCAAATGCCGCTCCGACGAATGCATTCTCTCCTCCGCCTCTGGCTCATCAACCTAGAACATCAAGTCCACTGGCTCACTTTGAAAGAAATCACGATCCCAGGTCCTATGGCTCAGAAGGTATGAATGATCGGCGGACAAGCTCTTCGGGGTATGAATCAGCCTCGAAGGGCAACCACCTGCCACCTACACGGGAGGTTGATGAGGACGAACAGCCATCTCCCAGACAAGGTAGAAGCTATGGGTCACTACAACCACAGCGGAATTCACAGGCAATGTCACAACCGCCGCCTGCCAATCGCTATGTATCACAAACCCCCCCACCTATGCAGAATCTAGCCTCGCAGGCCACTTTATCGTCTCCAAAACGATCTCCATCAAGCTATCTCCCACAGCAACCATCCTCCACTCAAATCCAACCTACATTTGTACCCCCGCGAAGATCCTTAACACAATCGCCTGGGGCGGCCTTCGGTAGTCCACGACTTGAGATGACGAACTCCGCACCATATCAGCGTCCAGCTTCAGTAGAAGGGCCTCTTTCTCCCAGAAGCCAGACAGGAATTAATTCTATGCCCTCGTTGCCCTCACAGGGAAGGCCTAGGGGTTTCTCTCAAGGACTGAACTATGTTACCCCAACCGACGGACGAGAGCATGATCCTTTGCAGAGATGGCGAGGAGCCCCAGTATTTGCCTGGGGCGTTGGAGGTGCGCTCGTTACCTCATTCCCGAAAGATGTTCCTCGTTATGGTATGAATCAGTTGACACCTATGATAATTCGAAGCCCTGGGGAGGTGAAAATTGCGAATATCAAACACGTCGATCCTCTCCAAGAGAGACTCACGAGCTTCCCTGGTCCATTAAAGGGAAAATCCAAGAAGAAGGAGGTTGTGACTTGGTTGACCGCAGGTATAGACATCCTGGAACAAAATGCTTCTTACCTAAGGACCCTCCCCCATTTATCTCACCAGGACAAGCGGGCCGAGGAGCGAATACTCTTATGGAAGATTCTACGAGTTTTCATTGAGAATGATGGCATACTTGAAGGAAACCCAGTTGTTGACAAAGCTGTCCGCGCTGTCCTCTCTCCGGGCTTGGACGATGAAAGTGATGGGAGTGTTCCTCTCTACGCTACTGGGGCTGGTCTTTCGGGTATTTCCCACTCCTCAAATTCTGTTGCGCGATCCGATCCGGTAGATCCTGTCGCCGTTGACCGGTTAAGGAAACATCTTCTGCTCGGCGCGCGAGAGAAAGCTGTATGGGAAGCCGTCGATAAGCGTCTCTGGGCTCATGCAATGCTCATATCTAATACCGTGTCTCGCGACTTGTACAAGCAAGTTGCGCAAGAGTTTGTACAAAAGGAAGTGAAGAATACAGGTGAAAATACTGAGTCTCTAGCGGCTCTCTACGAGATTTTTGCAGGCAATTTCGAAGAGAGTATAGATGAATTGGTTCCAGCTTCCGCTCGTGCTGGCTTTCAAATGGTTAGCACGTCCAACTCGGCTGGTCCATCTAAAGACGCCATGGATGGCTTAGACAGATGGAGAGAGACCCTTGGTTTGGTGCTGAGCAATAGGAGCGTGGATGATGTTGAAGCCCTAAGTGCATTAGGCAAGCTTCTGTCTGGCTACGGACGAGCCGAGGCAGCCCATATTTGTTTCTTGTTTGCCAGGAGCAGTTCTCAATTTGGTGGTATTGATGATCCGGCTTCCAACATGGTACTTGTTGGGTCCGACCACTTGAGACAACCATACGAATTTGATAAAGAGATGGAGCCAATCTTGCTCAGCGAGGTCTTTGAGTATGGCATGTCGCTGTCCGTCACGGCCAACGTAGCTATGATATTTCCGCATTTATCTGTCTATAAGATGCAACATGCTTCGATCCTGGCAGAGTACGGCTACCGCGAGCAAGCTCTGCAGTATTGCGAGTCTATCGCTGGCTCCGTCTTTGCCCAGACAAAGCGCTCGCAATATCACCACGCTTTGTTCGTCTCAGCGCTTGAGGATCTGAGTAAACGTTTGAAACAATCCCCCAAGTCAGAAGCTTCTTCTTGGTTATCGAAGCCAAGCATTGATAAGGTTTCGGGCTCAGTCTGGGATAAATTGAGCAAGTTTGTGGCTGGTGATGAAAATGATACACCGGCTTCTGCATCTAACCCAGCAGGAGGGTCAGACATCGGTCCATTCGCAAGAATTGCTGGTGGAACCCCGACCATCAGCCGCTCGCCGTCTAATGCTGATTTGTACGGCGATTACAACGGTGGACTTGGTATTAATGGGGCTGTCACTACCGTACCAGCATCGAAGGTCACATCAAGATACGCTCCAGGACGATCGTACACACCAGAGCCGAGAAGCGCATCCTATGCTCCAGGCCGCGCCTCAATGGAAAGCAGATCATCTGGTGAGCATCAACGATATGAACCACAGAGACAAATGTCGGATTATCGTCTAGAACCTCATACTACTTCAAGCAATTATACCCCGCAGACGAATGCGTATGACACGCCCCAATCCTCGTTCACGCCATACGGTGCGAGCGACTCACCATATGCTCCTCAGATCCCTATTTCAATGGACGAGGCCACTTCAGACATGTATTCCTCGCTACAGACTGCCAACAATTATGATGGAAACCAGATGTCCGCCCCTGATACACCATCTGACCCCTCCGAAGAATGCCGCCCATCAGGATATGAGCCACCAGTATCGACTGGTTACGGGCCCCCATCTGGTGAATACGAGCCACCATCATATGAACCTGCAACCTTCGGTGATGGGCCAGACTCGCCAATCGATACCAGACCTAAGAAATCTTTCATGGATGACGACGATGATACACCAGGATTGAAGCAAGCACCAGCTTCCTCTCCACGTGAGAAGACGAAGGCGGAGAAGGACCGGGAAGCCGATGAGGCTTTCCGGAAGGCGGCTGAGGCAGATGGTAAGTCTTTCGTGTCCTTATTGAATCGGCATATCTAACACGTTGTAGCTCAAAAAGCATCAGCAGCACCAGCGAAGAAAGGTTGGGGTCTCGGAGGATGGTTTGGTGGTGGCAAGAAAGAACCCACTGAAATGGCCGCCCAGCCGAACAAGACCATCAGAGCCAAACTCGGAGAAGCGAGCTCTTTCTACTATGATCCTGATCTTAAGAGATGGGTGAACAAGAAAGGCGGGGATACCGCACAAACACCCTCTGCAACCCCACCACCACCAAAAGCCGGTCCGCCAAGGTCAGCAAGTGGAAGTGGACCACCCATGTCGGCGCCCACATCTTCACCGCGACCTCCACCAGGCCCCGCAATGCGCGCCGCATCAGAGGGGGGTCCCAAAGGAGGAAGTCCCCTCTCTCACGGAGACGGTACATCGACGCCGAACAATGGATCTCCTGGCCCAGCACTCGCTCCTCCAGCACCCATCTCCATGAGTCGCACCGCCAGTAACGGGAGCGTCAATGGAGCTCCAAGCGCGCCGCCTAGTCGACCGGGGACAGGCATGAGTAATGCTAGCAGTATTGATGATTTATTGGGTCCTGCGACCGGAGGGTCACGGAAGGGGACGGCGAAGAAGAAGAAGGGGAGGGGCTATATTGATGTTATGGGGGACAAATAAGTGGATGTGGGTGGCTGTGTAATTTTAAATGAGAATGGAAATTAGTAGGGAATGCGGAAATGTGGCAAGGGCCATGGATGGGGAAGGGAGGTGGGGTTGTAACAGAAGCTTTTTTGATGTAGAACGTTTAGCATATTCGTAATTGTGTAGATTTTTATCATACCACTCATCGGCCAGAATACCACTCGTCGTCGCTGGTCGCTCTCTTGATATGTAGCATTGGCAGTGAGAGGAACTACAGTTCGAGATTTTCGGAAAAGGATGATATCTATTTTATAGATTGAGGGGAGAGGAGAGCTTTGAGGGCTTCCTTCTTTCGCTTGCCTCCCTGGTAATAGGTTGTAGAATAGCAATTATTGTAATTCTCAACCCAAGGAATTGATCACATGTGCGTAGCTTTAAGAGAGTGATTTGCTGTAATTACGTGTAACATCACCCGCCTAAAAAGAGAGGTGGTCGGTCATCCTCGCTTCGTCGGATATTCGCTTCGTCCCTTTCGATATTTCCGTTATGCTTCGGAACCCTTCTCCTTCAATCATCCACTCATTTCCAGGAATAATTAAATTTAATAGAATCCTATATATGTATTATATCTAATGTTATCGCCGTAATAGGAAGCTGTTTTACTTATCCCGAGTATTATTGTTAGTGCGATTCACCTAGTGTATGTAACGATGTCTGTAGTACTAGTCCTATAGGCAATCATCATATCACAACACAACAAAGCAGAAGGTTTCACTACATAAAGTGATGCCCTTTGCTACATTAGACCGTGATAGGTGATACTAAATAATCGGCATGCCGAGGTATACCGACAATTGCTATCTCAATATTATCATATCGACGACTCCTTGGTTGCCGTGTACTTTTATTTGGGAAAGAGCAAAAAGCAAAAATCAAAAAAGTAAAAAGCAAAAAGTTCGGACTTTTCGGCCCTACATCTTTATTAGTCTGTTACATACTCTGGATAAGTAAAACGGCTTCCGGCAAAATAGATAATATCAGCGATAGCCCCGGATATAATACATTTATGAATTATAGTCTTTATGCTCTTTAGTCTAATCAATACGCTCGCCACAGGCTTTCATTTGCGAAGATTCGGTATCCATAGCCTTCGTTATTAGCCTAATAGTTCGAGGCATTGTAGTAATATCGCAGTGGAATAGAATATACCATACTAAAAGAGGTGTAGAACAATGCCCAGTTTTAAAATGCACGGAGATGGCAAGGGCAAATAAGCGAATATGACGAGGATGATTCTTCTATTTAATAACGACAAGACAAAAACACCGCAAAGCTAAAAACAGTAGTAGTGCTGCTCGTCTGGGAACTCTTCGATGATTTCTTATGGGACAAGATTCAAGGGATGGCTCTTCTTGATTTTCTTATACTAGATAGTCATCTGTGCAATGTAGAGCTCATGGTCTGCCGTGGGGAAAGTAGAGTTGTTCTATTAGGTTTCGGGTGTGTGATTATCTAGATTATATTTGAACTGAGGAAGAACTAGAGTTACTTTTGGAAGGGGTTGAAAGCCACCTGTTCTTAAATATGAGTCCACACCAATTAAACCTCTCGATATCCTATCAATCCCAGAGAGGAAGCCAGTCATCCTACCTTGCCTAGTCCAACCCCAATTTCCGATCGAGATAATCCTACTAGCTGCAAGATAGCTAGGCCTGCTGTAAGCAGGGTATTTAAACCAAGGTTGTTTACCAGTGGTACCGCCTACGGGACTATGTCCCAAGAGGCTACGTATCTACCAGGGTTCATTCGAGAAATTTTTCAATGCGCTCTGAAGGAATAACTAGTGACGGTATCTTGACTCGAGGAGTCGGAAGAGGTGGAAGGGGCTTTTTCGCAAAATTGATGCTAGCTGGAACATTCGGGAGGGGTGGAAGTTCCTTCTCTCGATGAGCTAGTAAGGGTATATTGTTTGCATGACTAACGTCGCTATGAACCCCCCCTTTATTACCAGCTTTGGACTGGTGGCCACCCATTTTGGAAGGTGAACGTTTCGTGTGCAAAATGTGGTGGAACACAATAACTATCGTATTTTATTGGTGTGTGTGTGATAAAGAGAGAGAGAAGTCCAAAGAGCGATTGATATACTAAAGATTTATTCCTGTTCAATGTCTTTGTCCAAAAACAGACTAATAAACAAGAGTATTGTACCTATTTGTTGACGAAGGGAAGGACAAGTGAATTCTAACGTATTAGGCAACAAGAGAAACCAATGGGAGCTGGAGCGTAGTAAAATAATATAACTTCTAATCCACCCGATTTCATCAGGTGCACAATTTAAAGGCCACAGGTCGACTTTCGTGGTTGATTGCTTGCTTGCCCGTCAAGTGCACAAACTAAACTGAGGGCCTTATGCAGGAGTCAGAATTTGGTTTCTGAGGTAGGGTAAAGAGAGTATTTCTCAAGAAACATTTAAAAGGGACTGCCCTCTATAATACAGGAACAAGCGAGTCTTTATATAGAGTGACTGCCTGACTAATCAGGTTTTAATATCCTCCAGAATCTTCTTTACCACCTTACTGATAATTTCTAATAATTACTAAGGAAATAAGTGACTTATATAACTACTATTACGTTATAGTAGCTAACACACCTCCTCACTTGTTAATATAGTGATTATGGCCTTAAAATAGAAAATAGTAAAACTATTACTATGGTTTCGAAATGGGTGTAGGTCGAATAGTTATAGCCTTTAATTTTCAAGGCTTTCTGTTCACTTAAGAGCTAGTATAATATCCTTAATATCTAAAAGCCCGAAGAGGGTAATAAACTCGTAGTGTTTTTGCCTGGGTAGGGCTTTTGTTAGACCGTCTACTAGTATAGTATTTACTGGAATCTAGTTAATTTTAAGTCTGTTTTCTTAAACTTCTTAACGGAGCTAATACTAGTGTATATCGACGTGTTTAAGCTTAGTAGCGAGCTTTAGCGACTCTTTACTTATAAGTCCTATAGTAGAGGTAGTATTACAGTTAATAATATACTCTTAGTCTAGGTCTAGCTCTATTTACTAAAAGAAACGCTTCTACTATAGTACCTCTATGACGTAGTAAGATAGGCTAAGTAATTCGGCGTTAGTTATTAAGTTTAAAACCGATTTTTACTTCGTAGCTTTCTAGTTAATAGTACCTCTAAAGAGCTTTATTATATAACCCTCTAAGCTTTTACAAGTGTTACTATTATTAGTAAATACTAAATCGCTAGCTTAAAATACTAAACTATACTCTTTATACTAGGAATATAACTATACTCTATAGTATAGTACTTAGTAGTATCTAAGTATTTAAGTGTCCCCTTGATTTTACTATAATATTCCGGCCCTAGATTAAGCTAATACTAAGCTAGCTTACTTATAGCGTATAATATATCGCCTCTTATAATTACGCTTATATATAACCTAGAGTCTATATAGCTCTAGTACTCTTATATTTCTTAAGTTGTCTTCTTTTCTATATAAGACTTAAGCTATTTTATAGATTAGAGTATATCTCTAGGCTTATATTCCTATATATTATAGAATACTATAATATTCTTAATATAGACATCTTAGTAAAGTTATATTTTCTTCTACTAGCGGTCCTATATAACTCTAATACCTAGGAACTATTTAAGCTCTTCTAGGTTCTTTATATTATACTATCTAAAGAGTTATGTCTTAAATTACTAATAGTAATTACTTTTACCTAGAGGTACTAGTACTATAAAATCGTTAATAATAAAGAAAATAAATAGTATACGATCTATATAGAGATACTATAACTCTAGTATTTACTAAAAACCTATGTTCTTTAGAGTATTAGATAACTCTATTAGCTAGAGTAATAGTAAGCGTAGTAGTCTATATAGAGCTCTTAAAAGCTTTAGTACTTTATATAGTTAAATAAAGCTCTCTAGAAAATTATAATATACTAGCTTATCTAGTATCGTATTAATAAACGTATTAACTATATTAAACTAGTATATATTTATAAGAGTTAGAACTCTAGAGTATACTTAAGCTAAAAGCTCTTATTAAGTACTAACTCTTACTAAGTACTAGATATAAGTAGAATTTAATTTAGTTTAATACTACTCTATTCTATTACTTCTAGAAGGTTCTAGTTATCTCTTCTTATATATATAAGACTCTATAGAAGCTACGCTTTTACGAGCTCTCTATATACTTCTTAATTAAATTTTAGAAACTATTTCTTTTAAGTTATTTAAGGTCTAGCCTCTTATAGTAGAAGTATATTACTCTTATCTATTACTTATAGACTAGAGTTATATATATCTAAAATAGGTCCTACTATAGACCTAGAAGATCTAATCTAAAAGCTAAAACACTTACTCTCTTACTCTAATTAGTTTACGAGCGAAAATAAGTTACTATACTCTTAATTTAAAGGTATCCTAGAAGCTAAGCTTAAAATTAACACTAGAGCTATTAGGTCTAAAAAGAAGCGTATTTAGTACGCTTTTAAACGACTTATAGAGAAAGTAGTAGAGCGTATATACTCTTAGATTAGCGTCGTTAAAATAACCTAGGCTTTTATACTTAAAGAGTTTCTAAAGTAACTAGACCTTACCTTTACTAACCTATAGAAGAAGAATAAGACGCTCTTAAAAGTTAATATAATATACTAGAGTAATAGAGACTTTTAGAACTTCTTATAGAAGTTTAAATAGACTCTCCTAGAAGTCTAGAGTTAGAAATAAGACGATTAGATACGTAAAGGCTATCTAAAAGCCGCTATTAATCGCGAGCTTCGAGGGTACCTAATTACCTAGAAGAAGCCTATCTTATATTTAGACTATATAGCTCTATTATACTATATTTCTAATAATCTATAAGAAGTAAAGGTATAGGACTTCTAATAAAAGTAAGTATATCTAGGCGACTATTCGAAGTTATATAACCTATAAATCTCTACTAATATAATAGAATAAGAGCCTATACTAGTTATAGTAGTAGTTACTAAAAGAGACTCTTCTAGCTAGTTATAAGAGTAGTATACTACTA
>MU251916.1:0-18423 GCA_019669835.1 Amylocarpus encephaloides
GTAGGAATATTCATTGATACTATCAAAATAAGAGTAGGAAAAGCTGACTCTTTAAAGCAGCCTGAACATCTGACTAGAACAGGTGATTTTGCTGTTAGACTATTGGTTGAGCTACTGTGGCGATATCCCTGCAGTTACAATCAATACCCCTTGTACGTAGTACACTGGTGAAGTGATCTGCTCCTCTCTGTAATGAATCTATAAAAAAAGACGCTTTCCACCTATGCATCTGATCCCCTAATCATCCTCGCTTTGAATGCCGCTTCCCTTGACCGTACCGTACTCCCGCGTTCAGGACTGGCTGATAGAATGACGAAGTCCTCATCAGATATTCGTCCCAGCAGAGGCATAGGAGTATAGTTGAAAGTGCGTCCCTCGCAGTAGCGTGGGCTTGACCCGCACACGTGACACTACGCTGTAAAAGTATATATTCCAAGTCGCGTGACCCTGTCCTTACAGTATACATTCTACTGTATGTACATCTAATAAGGGGTATATATTTTCATGCTGTGCCACTAAACCACCCCGCTTATATTTCACCCCTGCAGAAAAACATGCTTGGCCATGAAACCGAGGGGTCGGGGAACGGAAATCTCCCTAGCAACCGTTCAATGTCAACAAATAGTGACGCCACGTCCCCCCTTTGGTTGCACCAGACTCGGAACGGTTGGTTTTCTGTTTTTCACCTTGAAGTGGCCTCCTTTCCCACCTCGAGCCAGCTGCAAGTATCCTTCAATCCCATGCTTCAGTAAACTCAACCACATCTCTGGTTCGTTGCACAACTCGTCGCAACTCGCCGGGTGAAAGAGCAGAGTTCTGCGGTGGAAGTTGACCCTAGATCGCAAAGACCTCATTGGGACATTCTCCCGATGGTGTGTGTCTGAAGAGACCGCTCACTTGATATTACGTCTGTTAATACTCGACAATGCATACCACGAGGTACCACGTCATAGTCCTTGTATGGGCCCTGCTCGCGACAGCACTTACGGTCTTCGCGCAATCGACATCTTTGCCATACAATCCGACCACCATTCTCCTTCCTCAGGACTCGTCGAATATCAAAAACATCGCCTATGCTTTCGTACCGATCCCTCAATCGGACTCGAAACACCAACTGGTCTCACTAAATATATCCGCGAGCCTATCTCTATCAAACCTATCCTTCAACAACATCAGTCCGAACCTGCCATTCACAAGCGATGATACAACAGCATTTATACCATCCATCTCTTCCGCGGATGAGATATCGGTATACACCGGTTCCTGCTCGGCTTCAAGAAGTTCTCAACTATGGCGCTTCACACCATCGCACGGCAGCGCAACTGGCAATGGAACTTGGGTAGAACATAGTGTTACGACTGGTACCGGAGCGGCGCCCGCCTCTCTCACAGGCGCAAAGTTCCTGTCGAATGGGTTCACATTTTCGACACTGGTTCACGCAAATGCTTCTCAATCCGCAGTTTACAACTTCGGTGGTATGTGCCCAACGTCTGGAGCTACTGTCTCGACATGGCAATCGTCTGCCAACTACTCACATTCCATGCTTCGACTCTCCCCATCTCAATCAGCTTCCAGCACATCATACTCATTAGATCTACCCGTGAATCGAGGACCACCTGTGGCTGAAGCTGGCTTCAGTATCACCGGACTTTCACCTACGTATTCAAATAATCCCGGGGTCATGACACAGCAAATGAGCTATGTGCTTTTAGGAGGGCATACAGAATCGGCATTTATTAATATGAGTCAAGTTGCCCTGTGGAGCTTGCCAGAAGAGAGCTGGAGTTTTGTAACAGTCGATTCTCCGAGCACGAATGGAAAATCGAACACTGAATTGACCGTCAAGAGTACTCAAACAAGCGTTGATAGTAGATCTGGACATACGGCTGTTTTAAGTGAAGATGGAACCAAAATCATTGTGTATGGTGGCTGGGTCGGAGGAACAAGTCAAGCAGCTGATCCGCAACTTGTGGTGTTGAGTGTTGGTACTGGATTTGGGGGGACCGGGAACTGGAAATGGACCATACCGGACGTTCAGCCAACTGGTTCGGGAATATATGGCCATGGAGCAGTCATGTTGCCTGGAAATGTTATGATGGTACTGGGAGGGTACAACATCTCGGTCTCGACAACTCGAAAGAGAGCCATGCCTGCTGTTGGGGCTTCGTTTTTCAACGCAACCAGCTTAGAATGGGTCTCTTCGTACACCAACCCATCGTCTCTAGCATCCCCCAGGAGTGACGCCAGCAAATCTGGATCTAGCTCAATAACCAAAAGGCTTGGCTTAGGGCTTGGGCTTGGACTCGGACTCGCAGCTCTAATTGCAGCGATTGCCATATATTGTTGCTATCGCCAACGACTCAAGAGAAGGCGACATGAAGACCGTGAGAAAGACCTCAATGCATTGAGCCAATGTACAACAATTTACCCTTCGCCCAATAGGGGAATGGGTCAGAGAGGGGGTAGCTTTCCATGGTCAGGCGGGCGATGGAATGGAACAAACGATCACGACCAGATTCTATATGACAGCACAAGTGCTGTAGCAGGATATGAGAACCTGCATAATGGCGTTCATAATCTCAGAGATGGAGACAACATCCCCAAACCTCCAAGACAGATTCCAAGGAAGCCTCTGCACTCGAGAACTAGGGGTACATATCAACTTGCACAGAACTTCGATTTCAACAGTAGCGGAAATCACGGGAGGACTAACAGCCTTGGTACAGCAGGACCAATCCATCCAATCTATGAAGCAGATGAGGAGGATCACCCAAGCCGTCGTCAAAGCGCAGATGCTGCAGAAGGTGTAGGAGTGGCATTAGGTGACCCTTCTATTGGTCTAGCAGAAATGACCAATCAATACTCTGATCCTTTTAGAGATCCCAATGGAACGCCAACCATCATCATGCGGAGGAATACGAACCGAAGTGTGAGCACGTCTGAGCTCGAAAGTCCTGCTCGATCCCGAGAACGCGAAATTCAGGAATGGGTAACCGACTGGGCTGCCGCGGATGTTCTCATGAACGCACAAACACGAACCCATTCAAGTGCTGGACGCCTCTCGCCAACAAGAAGGGCCCAACTAGTGGTAGGGAGCCACAGCGTGAGCTCCATATCCGGCGAAGAAGACAATGGACGAACAGCAAGCAATCTGAGTGAGCGTAGTGTTGCAGTCTCGTCTGTATCCCGTTCAGGATCAAGCTCTCAAGGACGGTCGAGAAGCAATTCCCTCCGGGGATTTATTAGTACCGCCATGAACCCATTCTCCACAGCTGCTGCAAGCTCCAGCATGAGTCCAGCCATTGATGGCTCATCAGCCTTCGTCAGACCACCCAGAAGCGCAGGCAGCGGCTCCACATTCAATACTGCACGTACGAGCTTCCCTACGCTGCAAGCAGAGGGCGAAAGTCTCTTGCCTCGACCAGACCATGACGAAGGTTATGACTACTCGCCTACGCACACTCCCCACGCTGAATTAGGAAGTCCCTCAAAGAACAAAGCCTCTTCAGGTCAGCCAGGTCGTGGACAAACAGGTTGGCTTGGAAGTCTTCGTCGCGCCATTGGAGCTGAATCACAAATCCCCTCAGGTCCCAGAATGTCCAGCCGAGAAGCATCTCCTGTCCGTGATCAACAGGGTAGCGGTTCTCAACCACGCCGTACGGTGAGCGCAGGCGCGACATTATGGCGACGCAAACAAGGACGAGGTGACTGGGAGGATAGTGCTGATGATCTGAATCTTCGTGGTGGCGGGACTAGTACTCGCTCGAACACATTCACTGGAGAGTTCAACTTGAGAGACTCGCTAATGGGAGAGGATGACGAGGGATGGGACATTGAGCGAGCAGTCGAGAATCGTGTCGTTCAAGTGATGTTTACGGTGCCGAAGGAGAAGTTGCGGGTCATCAATGGAGCCGCGGAGGAAGATAAGAGCGAAGTAGGAAGCTTGAGAAGCAAGGCAGGAAGCGGCAAGAGTGAGAAGAATCTAGCAATTCTACCACCAACTTTGATCGAATTCGACGAGCGGCAAGACACTCGTCCACGGTCACCTCAAATTCCTGTTCTAATAAACATCGCCCCGGAACCAGCACCACCCATGACGCCTACGAGAAGACAAACGATCGGCGAGAAGTCAAGCACGAGCCCTAGCCCCAAGGGCAAAGGAAGAGTCGGCGAGATTGTGGAAAATATCGAGAGGAGGAATACCCCTGAGCATCGTTGATTTTCTCTACTGGTACATTCTTGGATCCTTGAATTTAGCGTGGGATCGACTAGATATAGGCACGGCGTTTATTGTATTACATTTGGGGTGGGCTGGATATCTAGACTCTTGTTTTGAGGTTGGCGTGACGGACATGTGAGGGATGGGTGGCGGGAGGATGCTCGTGCCGTCGTTCTTGTAACTAGGATTGCAGTTTGGGGAGTTGACTTGGGAGCGGGGTGATGTGTAGGAACAGGGAGGGAATGCCCGTTGAGATGAGGTCAGAGTAGGCAGATAAATCACTGTGAATAAATGATCGTATAATTGTCGCTACTCTTGTGGAGTCGTGATCCAAATTTCACGACCTTGGGAACGGATGATCTGTCTGAGAATTCTTCAGTAGAAGGAAGGCGAACAGTCATTGTGCAGTGAGATCAAATAGGGGCTTGACAATCACTCTCTCGTCGGGTGTTTGCTCAACGAGGGGAGGATGTCTGCTGTGCGGAATGATCTTGTGGCGGTAGGACCAGAGATGGGACGAGAAGACGTGTGCGAAGCGAAGTTTGAATTGCGCTTAAATACCCCGTTCCCCGGTGAACAGGTGTAAATGGAACTGCCCAATTCGAAGTCATTGTCCCGTAATCTCTCCTCTACGAAAGTTGATATTCGCTTTGGGAGGTGCTATGTACTCCGCAGATAGATATATGACAGTCTAAATCGGGTTGGAATATTCTAGCTTCTCTTCACGACCTCTCTGACAAGTCTTCGCCCGCCGAGGGGACAGGAGGCAGAGGTTTCTCCCGCGAGGCCTCTCCTTCCCTCATAGCCTTTCCGTTGTTTTCTTCGCGCTCGTCGTTCTCGTAGAACTCATCCCGCGCATTGTCACCATCATCATTCAACAAACCCGCCGTCTCAGTCCCGCATCCCAACCAGCTTGCCTCTTCTTCCTTCAGAGCAAGACGTCGTGCTCGAATAGCTATGGCTTTCTTGTAGAGAGCATATAGAAATGGGGACAATGCCATGATGCTAATGAAAACACATAATAGCACAAGGCGCCACCAACCCAGCCTGTTATATGTATTGTCGCATCTCTGCAAGATCTCATGTCTCATGCTCCCAACTCGTCCATACTGATCAAAGTTGTGGCGGTAGATGTACCGATACCACGGCTCGTCTCCAAAGTCCTCGCACCGCCAGCTCCATCGGGTACATCCCCTCACTGCAGACGGTGGTGTATGCTCGGTATTATGGTCTCGGTCCCAGAGACTGATGCTTTCGATCATGAACTTGTGGTTGGGTGGATTGCTGGTTGGTGAATGATAATCTTTGAGCGTGATTTTGATAAGACGTTGGGAAGAGGAGGTGAGGAGTGTGTTGAAACCTTCTATTCCCGCTCCGAGAAGGTTGAGGGTGAGTTGTGGGTGGTGGTTATAGTATCGGATGGAGGGGTCATCGCGAGGGTGAACGAGCCGGTCGTAGTCGAGGGCGAACCAAGGGCTCGTGTTGTACTCGATCTTTGGTACGTCTTTCTGGTCCTCGAATTCTCTTAAAGTCTGCGAAGTTTGCGGAGCAAAGATTCGAGGGGGTCGGTGGACATGGGGAAGAGGGAGGAAAGGCTCGTCTTGGAGGAGGAGATGGCGTCTGTCGGTGCTGATGGTGAAATTGAGGATTAGGGCGTTGGGAACTGCATATCCAAGCTTTTCGGTGGCGTTCCAGAGGAGGAGATCAGGGGTTTCGAGGCGGACGAGAAGACTACGGCCTTCTTCAAGCCATTTGATGCCATGAAAGGTGGGTTGGGTCCTGGTAGGATGATATTTCCTGCGTGCCGCAACGGTGAGGATGGGAAGGAAAAGGAGTAAACGGATGACGAACATGACGAGGAAGGGGATGAGTGGACACAACAAAAGAAAGCGTCATCGCCGTCAGTCTGAACTTTGAAGGTGCTCGGCCAAGACAGATGGCTTATCGATAAGACCAACCAGCCCCCGACTCCCCGAGATCCGAGGGACATGGGTTAAGCGAACTCCCTTTTCTACCAACGATTCAGAGTCGTTGCTCGCCCCACGTGCGTCCATCTCGACAACACTTCATGCTCGACCTCGCAATGCACTGGAGATTGAGTCAACAAGGTGCTCCGACGTGCCTCGACGGAAGAGGCTCTCTAGCAAGATAGCTGGTCCCCCCACTCCCCCTTCTAGGTTACTTTCTCCTGCGGTGTCCTCGATGTTCTCGGTCTTGAAGTAAACTGACGCTTAAGTAGTAGATAGAAGCTTGAAGAGATAGAGCTCTCGACACGGCTCCATCGTGTGCCTCAATATGATGCGGGACCTTCAGCTTTGCTCCCCAAGTACCAAGGAAACCGTGCTCTAATCATGTCCTGCTACAGGTCAGCCATTGGGGACAAGACAGAAACGCCATCTCTCAAGTCCTAGCCCATCAGCCGTAGCAAAAGAAAAGAAGAATCCAAGAACGACCCAGCCGGGCCCGCCCACCCTTTTCATCATGTATTACGTCCAACCACGGCTTCATATCAACATGTGGAGGTTGATGCAAGGGGATATTCTCGTTGTCCAGCAGGGTTTGCTTGAAAACGTGCTGTTTGAAGTCATGCAGGTTCTCTATTATTTGCTCTGGAAATGTGTTCCACCAGGGGTAACATGTTGGTGGCTTGCAATTTCAATAGCAGAAACAACAGAACGTTCGCAACTGATGATTTTCGACGAGTCAGAAGGTACTGAACGAGCACAGTCTTGCTTTGGCTCATTGGATGGCGTGAGATGTCTCACACTTATTCGATATGTCACAATACGACCCCGGTATGCCCCATACAATGATGGAAGGGCGGCCTCTCGTCGTGGGAGTCAATTGACATGGGATCGAGTGGGGTTCTTATTCGGAATACAGAGTACCTTCACAAGTCCAGACAGTTGACATACTTACATCAACGAACAACAGCCTCATCTATCACCCACAACTCACCGCAATTGCCTTCACAACTTCACAAGGCGTCGAAGCATATCACGAGCAGTTATCTTATCTCCCCTTGATTATCTGCAGCGCCCCCGGCTGAGGACTTTGGCTGAAGTCGAGGAGCTCTGTGTAGCGTACAGTCAGCCTTGGGTCCTTTTTGCACCGGTACTTCGATAGGTGAAGAGAATTAGGTGGAAATATCTCGATTGTCGCAAATTCAGCCTTCCTTATAATTTCTCCACGGACCGTCCGAACATAGCTGTGCATTTTGTCGTCGATCAGCTTCCCAGCCATCTGGCTGCTGCGCGTTGGCCATGAGTAGCCTTCCTGAGCCGGCTCTGTCCTCTAGCTATGTACGAACACAAGGGGGAAATGCGGCTTTCCACAATTTCCATAATGACTATTCACATATCAGCGACCCGAATCTACGCCGGAGATTGGCACTGGCAGAAATAGACAAGGTGAGTAATTCTCCTGGCACTGGAATTAACTCTTATTAACTGAGATAGGTTCCATTTGGCTGGTATCATGTACGGGCTGTTCTAGTCGCAGGAATAGGCTTCTTTACCGATTCATACAACATATTTGCCATCAATCTCGTTACGACGCTACTTGGAATCGTCTTCTGGCAGGGTCCACCAATTCCAGGGTCGAGGTCTGGAGGAAACAATGGAGAGTTGCCAACTGCCGTCAACACAGCGCTGAAAGCAGCTACGTCCGGAGGAGCTGTTATTGGACAGTTAGTGTTTGGATGGCTAGCGGACATGGTGGGTAGGCGCCGCATGTACGGGGTGGAATTGACCATCATCGTTGTCGCAACGTTCGCTCAGGCCTTATCAGCGCCGAGTTATGCTGTTACTATGACTGGGCTCTTGATATTTTGGAGGGTGATAATGGGAATCGGCATTGGGGGAGATTATCCTCTCTCTGCTGTCATAACATCTGAGTGAGTTCTTCCCATTCTAGCTAGGAGCAACTTTCTTCATTAGGCATGAAGCAAGTCAATGTCTTCATTGGTCTCGGCAACCAATTCTAATGATATACAGGTTTGCTCCAACTCGATGGCGTGGTGCGATGATGGCCGCTGTCTTTTCAATGCAAGGTACAGGGCAATTTGCAGCTGCTCTCGTTGCTTTGGTCACAACGGTTGCTTTCAGAGACTCCTTTCAGAGCACCACCAGCTCGTTCTCGAGCTGCCATGATGCTTGCCAGGTGGCGGGTGATCGAGCATGGCGTATAATCATTGGCTTCGGTGCCGTTCCAGCTCTTTTTGCCTTATATTGGCGCTTAACGATTCCCGAGACGCCTCGCTATACCTTTGACGTTGCTCATGACATTGAGAAAGCCCATGCAGATATCAAAGCATACATGAACAATGAAGCCGAAGGCAAAGTGGATCCTATCGAACAGGAAAAGACGAAGTTAAAATATGGGAAGAGTCTCGATGCACCGAATGCGTCGTGGCCTGATGCTTTCTCCTACTTTTCGCAGTGGAAAAACTTTAAGGTTCTATTTGGAACTACTTCCTCATGGTTTCTTCTCGATCTAGCCTTTTAGTAAGTGTAGTCTCATTCTTCGCTTATCAAGTCTATATGCTTCCTTCCACAGACGAACACAGATTCATGTCTCGATTGAAGAATTTTGACTCCGAAAATGTAGCATGTACTATAAGCTAACCATAGAAACTCTTAGCGGCCTGGGACTGAACAACAGCATCATTCTCAACGCAATTGGTTATTCTACAGGAAACACCATTTACACCACCTTGATGCACAACGCCATTGGTAATCTCATTCTTGTTAGTGCTGGTTCCATACCAGGCTATTGGCTTTCTGTTCTTACAATCGACACAATTGGACGGAGGTCCATTCAGATAATCGGCTTCTCCATCCTCACGGTTCTTTTCTGTATCATAGGCTTTGCATATGAGTCGCTATCTTCCGGATCGCTTCTCGCACTCTACATTCTTGCTCAGCTATTCTTTAATTTTGGGCCCAACACCACCACTTTCCTTATTCCTGGGGAATGCTTCCCTACTCGATATCGCTCAACAGGTCATGGATTATCTGCAGCAATGGGAAAGATTGGCGCCATTATAGCACAAGTCATAGCACACCCGCTTACCACCAAAGGCGCGAAGCCAGACTGCCAAGGGACCGCATGTGAGCCTTGGCTCAACCGTCTCATGCAGATCTTTGCACTCTTCATGTTCTGTGGAACTCTAGTTTCCTTCCTAGTCCCAGAAACGAAAGGACATACGCTGGAGGAACTAGCCGGTGAACGCGATGATCGTACTAGATCTAGAGATCCACCGAAACCCGGAATCGGAGGCTGGTGGTTAAGAAACAATCCTTTCACAGGTGGCAAACCTGCTGGATTCTCCGCTATCAAATCACCGAATTTGCTCCCAAGAAGCCCGGGCTTGAGGGGGAAACAGATGAGGATTGGTATCATGACGTCGCCTGAGCTTCTACCAAAATCAGGGGAGAAGAAACGAAAGAGGAGGAAGATGGGACATGCGAAGGAGACTAGCTTTGAGAGCGAGGAACAAGGGGGAAATTATAGTAGAAGTGGGACAAGTAGTCGAGGACATGATGATGATTTGGGGATTGGGAATGCTGGGGTCCTGCCTGGCTGGAGCGCGGGGTGGGCTGTTCAGAATCATGAGAGGGAAGCCGAGGGGAGCAGAGGGGATGGGAGAATAGAGAGTATTATGTTGCATGATGTTGGAAGCCTATTGAAATGAATAGTTGTTGCAAATAGATAGTAAGTAGATTGTATCAGGGTATCAGATAGACAGAAAGACTTATACCATTACCGTGATTGCTCCCTCGATACAACGCTCACATCCTGATTGTGAACGTGGTCATTGGAAATTAGTCATGAACACCAGATCTCTGCCCGAGAACCAGGCCATCGACTAATCCGGTTGATGTCCAAGTCCAGCCACACGCGACGATTAACAGAGGAAGCTTTGCAGTTTGCTGGGAATAATCATGGTGTTGAGTGACTTAATATTTTTGTATTTCTATCTCCTTTTTTCATTCATTTCCGCTCCGAGTGAAGTGTGGACAGTTTGCTTCAACGAGTCTGACAACAGCCCGAAAGAACATTTACGAAGCCCGAAGACTACAAGTACTAAAAGGACTTATTCTGCGTACATGGTCCCTTGACGATATTATAATTTCAAGAACGATGATGTGGATTCTTCGTGATTTGAAGAATCGTCCTCTCAAGGCCACCTGAAATCAAAAAAGAACGTTAAGGAATGCCGGAGGGAGGGGAGAATGTCATGATTTCCCTCAGCTTCAAGGAAGAAATACATCTTACCTCAGGAGGTGGGACGTCGATTCTGTGTCCATAATCTTATCATAAGTCTGGTGGGTCAATACGCGAGGGAGTTGTTTTAGTGGATGACCGTTGGATAATCTAACAGGTGGCTATTTGTTGCAAAGCCCACAAGGACACCGTCCCAAGCTTCTTAGAAGGGTGCACTGAGAGGATCTACGTTTCGCTTCAGGCTCTAACTTCTCTTAGATTAGATTTCTACTTCTTTCATATTTGCACAGGCGAGGGGTTGTCGATCAGTATCGATAGCAGTAGAAACTCCATATCTAATGTGCTTGAAGTAGATTCGATTTAACGGCTTCGCACTTGTTCTTGGCTCGTGGGCTATTTATCGCTCTCTCGCAATGCGCCATAGTGCCATCGTCAACATGGTCTAGTCTATCAAGAAGGAAATCCATAGCGTCTAGCTCCTGAGATCTGTGCCAAACGGAAGAAACATCCTCGGTGCTTTGCAACGGCTTTAAAAGTACTGTAAATAGTCCTCGATTGCCACATTTGTCGAGACGCCATTTGCTAAGTTCGCTTCCGTCCTTCATGATCGGCTTTATAGTTAGGAGGACAGCGCCCATTTATATTAGCTGTAGTCCTCCGCTTCACAACGTAGTCGGTATTTATGGCAACATGGGTACAGTATACACAAGGATGTCCATAGTCATACAGCATTACAAGACTCTAGGAACCGAATCCCGTTTTGATCTTTGCTTTCTTGGTATCTGGAATCACTGCTCTAGTAAATTGTATCTAGCCAAGGTAAAAGAACCAGGCTATTGGCGGAAAGAGACAATCTTAGGACGACAAGAGGAGAGGGAAGAATCACGGAACTGAATGCCCCTCATCGCTAGCCAAAGAAGTGACCTAGAATATACTGTCACTTTCGAGCGGCGTACTTGTACCATCTTGTCATATGACTTATCTGGACAAGGCTTGTTCCAATGGTTCGATTCCTCTCTTATCTAGTGTCGCTTTGGATATTGGAGCGTGGTTGTTCGGTATATGGAATCTCACGGCTTCTCTTACCAGATAGAGTTAATAGAAGACATAGAGAAAGTGTGAATCAGAGAGCATAGTATAGAAAGGTGCTTAAAGAATGACTGGATTGGAAACATTCGCCTCTACAGTACAGTAGTGCAACCTGATTGTTTGTCTTGATGCTAAGAAAGACAAGAACTAAGAGTTTGATGCCGGCCTGAGGAAGTTCCGTCTCCGAGCGGTGCTCACAAATCACGAAAACTCGACATCATCATCTTACTGTACATACAGTACTGTGTTACAGTACAGTACTATATCCTCCCAGAGGAGCGCGGGCGCAGATGTCTATAGCGACTTGATACACATACACATTTCCGACAGAAGTAGCTGCTCTACTGTTCCTTTGACACCACTGCGAATGTTTCTTGGTTCCGGAAACATATTACCAACATCCCAATGGACGCGATCGTCTAACCATGGCTACTCATGGGTAGAGCGCCTCCCAGCCGGGGACATTTTAGTAGGAAAATGGAAGTCTCCGCCCTATGGCAAGCCATTGTCGTGGTGGTTTGTCATCCTTCGAGAGCGATACCAACCTGGAAGGGTAGGATGCTTCGTCGAACCTAGCCGGATAGGAGATGAATAGCTCATGCGACTAAGGGATCATCGACCTCCTGACTCAATCATGTCTGGTATATATACGAAGGTAAGCTATTGGGAAACTGCTCACGTTTTGCTTGCGACCCGACGACATTCAAAGGCCAATTCCAAACCAAGACACCAACCAATTCGCCCGAAAGATTCTGAATACCATGGCGTCGACGCAGAAGAAGCTGCTCATAACTGGCGCTACAGGGTATGTAATCCCACCCAGATACTGCTATGTTTATGCTGGGTGCTTTGAATACCGGAACTGGCTAGAAATATAGTCCTCTAAGTTGTCTTCAGAGTGACCTCAGCTGCTAGCATATCCATTCCCAGAAAGCATATATACTAATCTGCTGAGCAGAAAACAGGGCGGCGCCGCTATAGAGGCACTCCAAGCAAGCAATGGAACTCCCTTCCAGATTCTCGCTATGACTCGAAACGACAACTCGCCTACTGCGAAATCCCTAGCTTCGAAGCCGAATGTGACGGTAGTGGTTGGAGACAGCTCGAAACCAGAAAAGATATTCGAAGAGCACAAGCCAATATACGGGGTTTTCGCCGTTACAGCGATTCCCAGCGGAAATAAGGATGCCTCTGAGGAGGCGCAAGGATATGCCCTGGTTGATGCTTCAATAAAATATGGCGTTGAGCATTTTGTGTTCACCTCCGTCGATCGTGGTGGAGAGAAGAGCGAAAACAATCCTACCACCATTCCTCATTTCCTCGCCAAGCACAACATCGAAGAATACATGAAAGCCCAGATTACTGCCAATGGCTCGAAGATGCAGACAACCATATTGCGACCTGTCGCATTCATGGAGAACCTTACGGCCGATTTTATGGGAAAAGGGTTCGCATCCATGTGGGCTAGAGTCGGGCACAAGCCGCTTCAGTTAATAGCAACTAGTGACATTAGTCTATTTGCAGCTCGGGCGTTCCAAAACCCAGCAGCATACCAGGGCCGGGCTATTTCACTCGCGGGAGATGAGCTCAACTTTGACCAAGGCAAGAAGGTGTTTAAGGAGACGATTGGGTACAACATGCCGGAAACCTTTTGGTTCGTTGGCGCGGGCATCAGATACATGAGCGCGGAAATGGGTACAATGTTTAAGTGGTTTGCAGATGATGGATATGGGGCTGATATCAATGCTTTGAGGAAGGAGGAGCCAAAGCTCCAAGATTTCTCGACTTGGTTGAAGCATACTAGTGGATTCAGGAACAAATAGTTGACTCAAGTGAATCGTTATTTTCCCGGTAGCAGCGGGGGCTTTGACTTCATGGCATATGTTCGTTCTTCTCAATTTCCATTCAGGTCTCTCCATGCAGTCAGTCATCTATTACGAAGTATGTTGTGCGTTGGGTGTGATAGATGAGATGGATTACTGTGTAATCAGGAGCTAGGACATACTCGACCGGGCCATGTCAAGAGCAGTTGACAGTCTTGAGCAATAGGACAAGAATGTCTCAAGTTTGACTTGTGGGCTTTCAGTCATGTGTCCTTCGACTTCAATTGCCGGTGTTGGTGTTCTTGACTTGGAAGGAGGATGGTTATCTTACTGTATGCCCCTGTATCCAAGTTCAATGGCCCTGCTCTATGTGTTGACTATCCTCAATGCTCTTGGGATAGTGGTCAGCTTCTTCACTGCAAGCAGGGGACTAGCTGACTTCCGTGAGTGTGATGGATCATGCACAGATCCATCCACTGGCGAAGCAGTGGGTTACGATCACAGCCAAACTAGAGGTTGCTCCTTGGGCCATGCGGATAAGACCTTCTCGTATACACGACTAGTCTTGACTAACGAAAGAAGCAGGAGAGAGCAAAGGATTAGGGGTAGTTCCAGTCCAGCCCCACACATCATCCTTCTAGTCAAGACGGTCAGGTGCAGAACTCACGATGTCCTGGTGGGCGATGACAACAACATATGTGGACGAATAATAAGCACATGCTGGCTATGTTTATTAGACGGACATTGTTCTATCGTCAAATCAGTGTCTACGTCTACACGTCTACATCTACGTCTACTGTATGTCTATGTCTACGTCTACGTTTACGATTACATTTACGTCAATACTGCATGTTATAGTGCCGAAGAATATTTCGCCTTGACGTCAGCCACGCTTGGCATCTCTGGGGGCCATCATTATAAGCAGGTTCGAATTGGTCCTTGGAAAGGCTACCAGGCCTATATTTGGTAACCTCCTTACCGCCTATCGTAAGAATTGTCAACCTATAACCTTACGCCTTCAATCAGATGTTCACGTGAAGTGGCATATAACAACTCGATATCTAAAACGACTAGCCTCTTTGGGCTGGCATTTCTTAGGAATGTCTGTTCTGTTCAACCATTCTCATCATAAAGATTCCTTTAGCTAACAATTGGCCAACTCGTCCGTACGGAGGGTTCGTCCAACACGTCAAGCCTCGGAAACCAATGACAAAGCTATCTAAAGGAAAACATGCCCACCGACCGCCGCTCTACTGCCCCAGTCACCTTGCATAATTCGTTATCACTCCTCATCGTATAGTACCGAAGTTTAAGAATTTAGGCGTCCCCCCTAAAGGATCACGACAACTCAATTTTTCTTCTGATCCACCACCGACTGCAGTAAGACTTTTCTGACCCGTCAGGTTAGGTTATACGAGCAAGACTTTGAACGAAGGAAATCGCAAATTCTAAGAGGGGTCGGAGCGCGACTCTTGTCGATCAAACTCCCCCTATTTTTCCCCATGCTCGAGCACAGGAAACATACCCGGAGCTCATGACCTTCACTTTATTCTGTGCTGCCAACAGGTTGACCTGTACGAAGTAAGTCACGTGCCATGGCCCCCTTGGTTACACACCGAGTATGTGAACGCCCAACTACATCCTCGCCCATAGTCTTGAGATGCATATATGACATAAGGACCCGAGGTTGAACTCCTACATGACGAAGACGTGGGTGAGACTGACCCCTTGCCTGCACGAGCAGCAGAGTGACAAGTGTGATGGAGCTAGAGTGTTTAAGGGTACAATGTGATTCTCTTCGACTTTTCTAACATAGGCGTGTGAGCGGCACGGTAATTACCAATAGCAGTGAAAGTTTGGCCTTGAGTTGAAAACCAAGACTTTGCCGAGGTGAATCCTATTTGCTTTAAAAGGTTCACCTCCGTCTGTGGTTGACAACCTCCTTCTCCTTCTCTTCTCCACAACCTCCCTTCCCTTTACACCTCTATTTCCATCTCATTCCATCTCATTCTACCCATATAGCCTCTACTTATCACCCTATTGACATCTATCTTCTTCTCCACTCACCTCGACCCCGGCCTCTCTCCTACACCCTCCACTACATCTTCGACTTTCAACATTGCACCCCTTGACTCTAGCTGTCTTAATGCTACCAGCTGTCATCTTCTCTGAACTTCCCAACTGAGTCAATGCCACCTTGACTCTCACTAGCCTACTTGTTCATTTTGGGACAGAACATCACTTCACTATACCCACCTTTCCTCCCACAAACTGTTCCTGAAACACCACTCATCATCAGAGCAAAATCTTCAAGATGTACTCGAGTCTCCTGAGCAAGAATTTCAAGCCATCACTCATTCCTTTAACCCACCGCAACTTTGCGAGCAAGACGACCGTGAAGCTTGAGCAGGCGACAGGTGTGGTGAGAGGTCAAGCTGGGACTGCCCAAAAGGATTTGTCGACGAAGACGCTTAAACCAGTTGGCTTGGATTGGCTCAGCAAAGTTTCGCATCCGATTTCGCCATATGACTTCCGGCTGCCTTTCCTTACCGAGCACGCTCTACATCTGGAGAAAACCAGGCAGTCCAATGCCACAATTGCGTCAGATCACCTTTCTCGCAAAAAGGATGGAATTCCACCTAACAGGACCACGAAAGGCGAGCAGCAGGCCGAAAATTTTGCTGGGACAGAATCTGAAGGCACGGAAACTCTCCAACACCCAAGCAAAGATGGATCGATACATGGCCAAAGTCCTCCATCCATAAAGGCATTGAAGTCACATATTACAGCTCGGTTTGAGGATAAAGACGGGTTACCTAAGGGAGATATCGTTGAACCACAAGCCAAAGGCAAGACCCATAGTGAAGGGGTTTCATCGGGCCAGCCAGGACGAAGAGAATTCATCGACAGCATCACTGGAACTAAGAAGTCACGGGTACGGTTTGCTGGTTGTGACAACTTTCCATTAACTCTCTATAACAAATCCGACATTCCAAAGATTTTTCAACATTTCGGGGTGGATCTCGATGCTGCCCCTTTCGTAGCAGCAGCGGAAGTCTTTCCCATGAGAGTTAACAACTATGTCCTCAATAATCACATCAATTGGTAAGTTACGCCAACACATGTGTGCAAAAGTGGCCTAACTAATATTGCTGCAGGACTAAAGATCTTGCTAATGACCCATATTTCAGGCTGGTGTTCCCACAGCCCGATATGCTTCAAGAGCCAGAGCATGTGGAAAGTCTCATAAATTTGGCGAAAAGTAAGGTTAGCGCGGCGGGTAAGGCAGTTCATGTAGAGAAATTGCGGGAAAAACTTGACTTGAACGCCCATCCTGCCGGCCAGCTGACAGAAAACGTTCCGATGATGGATGGAAAGCCCGTTGAAGGCGTACAGCATAAGTATCAGGCTACAATGCTAATTTTCCCGTCTGAGGTTTGTGACACGTTCTAGACTAGAAGTTTACTCCTTACTGCCGGCTAATTTCTGGTCTTAGGGTCAATACTGCCATTCGTATTGTACTTATTGCTTTCGTTGGCAGCAATTCACCAATGTTGGTTCACAGCAGCAATTTAAGTCCGACCAAGCGAACGACTTCTTGAATTACATTAAAAGCCACAAGCACATCAAGGACCTTCTCTTCACAGGTGGCGACCCAATGACCATGTCTGCAGAAGTGTTGGGAAACTATCTTGATCCTATTCTTAAAGATCCCGAATGTAGCCACGTACAGACAGTCCGAATTGGGACCAAGTCACTAGCCTACTGGCCTCGCAGATTCACAACGGACGCCGATGCGAAGCCTATGCTCGACCTTTTCAGAAGAGTCGACAAGTCTGGTCGTAACTTGAGTATTCAAGCACACTTCTCGCACCCTGTCGAACTCGATACCCCGGAGGTGGCAGAAGCAATCAAGAACATCAAGAAGACTGGCGCGGTCATCAGAACACAAGCTCCGTTGATCAAGGGAATCAATGATTCCGCTGCAACGTGGGCGGAAATGTGGAACAAGCAAACCAGAATGGGCTTGATCCCATACTACATGTGAGCACCCGTTGTTGACCTTCCTCAGCCTTTTGACCCCCGATTCCTGCTTGGTTCTAACACAACACCATCCAGGTTTGTGGAGCGAGATACTGGAGCCCGTAAATTCTTCGAAGTTCCACTCGCTCGGGCACTTGAAATCCACCATGAGGCCATCAGCGAATGTCCAGGCACAGCGCGCACCCTTCGAGGCCCTTCCATGTCGGCCGGCCCTGGAAAGATCCAGGTTCTTGGGATATCGAGCTTTCTTGGAGAGAAGGTTTTCGTTCTCAAGTTTCTTCAAGCCCGCAACCCACACTGGTGCGCCCCCGACAAGCTCTTCTATGCCAAGTTCGATCCCGGGGCCGTCTGGCTAGATGATCTCACTCCGGCCTTCGGGGAGAAAAGATGGTTCTTTGAGGATGAGTACGATGAGATGAAAACGAGAACCGATGGTTCGAGTGGCCAGCGACTGTTCACTTCTTGAAGACAGCCCTCCAAATTTCGATTTCCAACTTCTGGGAGGTGCTCTGCTATTGGCATCGGGGGGTTGATTAAGCTGCGAGGCGTTGCAGAGTGTGTTCATCCTTGTCTGCACTTGGGTTTCGAGTTTCTGCTGACTCGCTGGGGATGGGGATGTGGTGTCATGAACATGCATTCTATGGCTATGCTCATCACGGCGTTACTGTTGAGTCGAGATATTCTTATTCGTCGTCCGTGGGCAGGATTTATCAAAGCACCAAGAAATCTAAGATGTCTGCCACGTTTATACATTGTGCATAGATCGAATGTTGTGATTTGCCGGCTGTTGTGACTGGAATTGCTCCTTGCATAGATATCTGGATTCACTTGCGTCATTAGCTAGAGAGTGACCCGACACTTCGGTTCAGCTCTAGATCTGAGGCTACACCAGACTCTGCTGCACACCCGCCAAAAAATAAACCCCCCTGTTAGCCACTATAACGTAATAGTGGTTATATGAGTCACTTATTTCCTTAGTAATTATTACAAATTATCGGTAAGGTGGCAAAGAAGATTCTG
>MU251917.1:7269-18377 GCA_019669835.1 Amylocarpus encephaloides
ATGTCGTTAAGCTACTACTCGAGAAGGGGGCCGATATGACAGTTACTAGTCAAAACGGATGGACGCCATTAAACTCGGCTTCTAATAGAGGACACGTCGATGTCGTTAAGCTACTACTCGAGAAGGGGGCCGATATGACAGTTACTAGTCAAAACGGATGGACGCCATTAAACTCGGCTTCTAATAGAGGACACGTTGATGTCGTTAAGCTACTACTCGAGAGGGGGGCCGACATAACTGTTACAAATAACGACGGGTGGACGGCATTAAACTTAGCTTCTAATAGCGGACACGTCGATGTCGTTAAGCTACTACTCGAGAAGGGGGCCGACGTGACAGTTACAAATAACGACGGGTGGGCGCCTTTAATTTCGGCTTCTTATAGCGGACACCTTGAAGTCGTTAAGTTACTACTCGACATGGGGACCGACGTGACGGTTGCGACTCCAGACGGTCGAACGCCGCTGTCGTGGGCTGCCCGGAAAGGGCGCGAGGCCGTGATGCGGCTACTGCTCGAGAATGGCGCCGAGCCCAAGTCCAAGGACACTATGAACCGGACTCCGCTTTGGTGGGCATCTCGACATAAAAATGGACCTGTCAAACTGCTACTTGACGTTGACTACGTTGATGTTGATGCAAAGGACCGTTACAACTCGACAGCACTATCAATCGCGGCAAGGATGGGATGCCGAGACGTAGTATCGCTTCTCTTAACCCGAAGTCGTGGCTTGAATATCAAAGATAATTTCGGCCGGACGCCTTTATGGTGGGCAAGAAGAACTGAACATCCTGATATCGCCGACCTCCTCCTTGAAAAGTACAAGGAAAATGGTATAATTGTTCAAGAAGACGAGGTACCGATTGCGACGAACTCAGCCCTTACTAATGAAGACTCTAGATATTGTGACGTCTGTATATTAGGTATCTCGGACAAGGACTCTTATTATTATTGTAAGATTTGTTGTAAAGGGGATTTTAATATTTGTGAGGATTGTTTTGTGATGAAGGCACATTGTCTAGATGAGTCTCATACATTAACCAAAGAAATAGCTCAAGTGGAACTTAGGGATACATAGCGTAAATAGTTAGAAGACTTCTATACTCTTCAGAAGTAATAGAAACAAGGTTTAAGGAATTTTAACAGAAGCAACTCGCCTGATGTATAATTAGCCTATGATACCGAATTTCTCGTACAAACATATGCCCTCTAGAATACCAGAGTCCCAGTCCTAATTCTTCACCTAGATTCCACGAACGAGGCCCTGAAGAATCAGCTTCTGTCTGAGTTGGAATTGAGAGGTGAAATTGGACTCGCCAACCTTACTTCAAAAACCGCCCAGTCTATCTATCGTCAGACCTAGAAAGGACAAAAGAGATATAAAAGCTGATGTCGTTGGAGTCAGGGAGTGCACTAAAGAGACGGCTTACGAAATGGTCCTATTTCTCGAAGGAAACTAAGCTAAGGAGGAAAGAGAGGATGGAGCCAAAGCTCGAGGATATATGACATTAAGCGAGCTTCTCGGTAAATCCTGAGCAGGTACTCACGTGACTAAATTACCCTAGCCGGGCATGTGACACTAGGCTGTCAATAGTATCTAGTGATAAGAGTGGGAGCAAAGTAGTTTGTAGTTGAAATAGTATTCAATAGAATACGGCTAGGTATTTATAAAAGTGTTATAGTAGTGGGGTAAGAAATAAACTCTTTAAGTTGAGTATAAAATCTCTAGGCTGACTTATGTAGATATGTAGGCCTGCCCCTTAGTATAAAGCGCCAAAAATGAAAAAGTAACACAATAATCTAACACGTGACGTAGCACATGATCAATCTATCACATGACCTACACCACATCCGTCCTCGGAACCACGTGATATTAAAAGCCCCGCCTCGACTTACTTGTCGACTTACTTGTTTACTACAACGCCAGCGACAAATGCGACGATTCTTGTCGAGAAAGACGCGAATGGTCGTATAAGTCATGGTAGCTTCTCCTAGGCACGACACAACAAGTCTACAAGTCTGCCATGCGCCAATTGCGACATTTGCGACCTCAACTCTGATCTGTTCAACTCTGTTCAACAACTCAACGACGATCTACTAAGTGCCCCGGTTCTCTGATTAGTTGAAGGTCTCATACTAACTCTTTACCATACCACTTTCAATTCAATAGATACGACAATTGATGCGACGATATTTTGAGCCCGGTAAGTGACCAATTCCCTCATCAATTCTTCCACTAACACAAACAATAAATCAGTTTTCTCAATAACAAGAACGCTCAGGGGAACGGTTTATGGTTTAAGAGCTTGGCCCTTCAATTCGTCCCCTTCTTCCCCTATGCTAAAGCATTATCCATAGACTGTTTTCCCGAGAACTTTCCAGGAATCAGGAATCCAGGAACCTCAGACTTCATTTTCCCGGACTAGTTTTTATTTCTCTGCTTGTTTGTTCCGCTCGTTATTGTTGTTTCCCTTTTCTTCTCTTATAGTTGTAGTTCAACCACGGATTGTGCTCTTGCTAGCATGAGTACGTTGGCTCCAGAGGGGTTAGGGTATTCTTGGGGGTTGTGAGATTAGTGGGTTAGGGTAACACTTTTTGATGTCGTATTAGGCTGTTGATTTCCCACTCAACCTAGGTGCCTTCCAGTGGGGTTGGGGTAACAACACCCTGTTTGGAGTGTCGAAGGCCGTCGATCTCCTACCTAGGCTTGCGCCGTTTAAGGAGTCGAAAATCGATTGGCGCCTCTCCTGGTTTCTACTGGCTTGCTGGTTGAGGTTCACTTAGGCGTTTTGACAGGTGCTTCGCTTATGGTTTTGCTCGCGCATTTTAATAACCATTGCAATGTTTCAAGTATCGCATTTCTATTTTCGCACACGAACGCGGCGCTTGAAACACGATCCATTAGTGAGGGACGGCCCGGTTGAGCGGGTCCCAGCCGCCAACGGCCCGCCTGATTGGGTTAACCGGTGAAATCGTCCAGTAATCTGTAGATCTGCAATGCTTGTTGACGTGGATTGAGCGCCCCCTGCCCGTTCCATTTACACGCCAGTTTACACGCCAGTTTACGCGCCAGTGAAGACTTGCACGGGCCATGGAGGGGGCAGCTTTCAGTTTGACAGAAGTCGAGACTGTAAAGAGGCCGCAAATCCGACTCTTCAGGCGGTCCTCGATGATCCGAGATGTGTGCCGCTGAATCCTCTTCCGAGAACTGCAGGGAGGCCACTGTTGTATCCTCATGATGGATTTTTTGGTCCTGGAGTTCTGGAGTTCTGGTCAACGAACCACTATTCCTTTGCAGAAGCGGGATCGAAGGAAGAAACTCCAGAAGCACCATTTCGAGTTGGTGTAGTTCAAGGACAGTATGGTGGGAAAAGCCCACAAAGCCACTGCAGTCCCGTCGTCCATCTCTCTGGGCCATGTCCACACAGAAAATACCCACCTTTGCTGAGCATATCTACCCCTCGGCTCAATTCCAATTCAAGAGAAGAGCAACCTTTGTTGCATTTCGAACTCCCATGCTGTTTGTGGCTAGACGACAGGAAGCATCAGCGACACAGCACTGCACAAGATAATGGCATCAACCGCAACTGCACACATAGAAGAGCTCGAGGATTTGCCACGCTAGATGGTATGAGTGAGTTCGCCATCATCATTTAGGGGATGGTGAGATGAGATTATGGGCTAGGATGGACTTGGTGGAACGATGAGGTGGGTGCCGGAGGATCCGGTCATATATCAAATGGCCAGATTGCCCTTAGATCTTCTTCGTCCTTGATGGGTTCATCATCGTCGGGACTCTCGTTAGTTAAGACAGCTTGTAACATTCCATTGAACATCTCCCTATAGGCCGACTCCGTCGCTTCCCAGTCCTCTGGCGGAACCCATCCATCGGATGCAGTATTAAGCACGCTTGACAGATTGTTCCTCAGGTCATGTGCTGCCTCAAATGTTCTGTATTCCTTCTGATGAATGGCTAATTCTTCGGGTGTGGGCGTGGGGAATGGACACGAGCCCCCCGCAAGACCCAACTCCTTCCAGCGCCGCGAAGTTTCGATGAGCTCATGACGAAAAGCCACGGAACCATACCTCCAAGTCCTATAGCAGTAGCGAAACTGCCGGAACAGGGCTTCATCCATCAATCTAGGGCCAGACAGTTGAGTGCATATATCAAATGCCTTCGTGCATCGCTCACTATTGGGCTCAAGTTGATTCTCGAGTGAGGGATGAGCGGGATGAGCAACAGGACTTGCAAAGTCTAGTACCTCGTCTGCATACCAGAACGCTGGCTCCATACTCGACGACTGCCAATCGATGATACCTGTAATGACAGCAGGGTCGTCGTCGGAAACGAATATGTTTCTTTTATGTAGATCAGGGTGGAGCAACGTTGGTGTAGCCGCGTCCCGGATCCGAGGGTCTCGGGACATTTTCTTCAACACAGTGCGACCGGATTCTAGGAGGCGAAGGTGCGTCTTCATAGATCCGTGCTAGCGCGGTCGGTTGTGAAGAACAGGATCGACCGGTGGGATCCTAGAAAGACCGGTATCAATGAGACCGTCACAATATGCGGTAAGATGAGGCTCTGAGGGGATTGATAAGTGGTTTGTTTGTGCCAAGGTGGAAAAGAGAAGATGGAAAAGAGAAGATGGAAAAGAGTTACGAAAACTTACACGGCCCCTGGTTGGGTTTTGTGTGGTGGTCATATCGAGATTCGCCAACACTGCAGTTCCAATAGATGGCTCAGCAATGAGGCCCGATGCAGAAGCTCTGGTTGAAAGTCTGCTTGGAGCCAGAGTCGAGAGGGGCATCCACAA
The DNA here is from genome assembly GCA_019669835.1 of Amylocarpus encephaloides. Classification (NCBI taxonomy): domain Eukaryota; kingdom Fungi; phylum Ascomycota; class Leotiomycetes; order Helotiales; genus Amylocarpus; species Amylocarpus encephaloides. The sequence continues at coordinate 12,082 of MU251917.1, forward strand.
AATACAAGCTCCCGTACGCTGGGAACTTCATATCGACCATTTCTTTGACCTTCTGATATATCGTGTTTATACATCTCACTTGCTGGTCCCCAGCCATCGTTGGCCATCTTTGGTGCAACGGAACCCCGGCGGCGTGTTCCATGATGATGTATTCACTCCCAATGTCGTTTGAAGCATCATCACTCCAGTCAAGGATTTTCGGTATAGGGATGCTGGTATTGGTTTGTACTAGGACGTGCTTCGCGATTAGCGGCTGTGCTGTATTTCCATCCGGTGTTTGGAATTAAACTCACGATATTTCATAGTGGCGACTTCGGAATGGGTGGTCAACCTAGGCGGGCCTGCTCGCACGAAGGGTAGCCTCGCTACGACACGTTTTGCATTATCGGTGGTGAGAATAAAGACCCTGTTGAACCCACCTTCTTTCTTGTCGTAAGTCGTGATGGAAACGGCTCCAGGACATAGTTCGACAACCCTCCTGCAGAGCGCGTCGAAGTCCAAGGGAATGTAGCGCGAGTCACGCTCCAGATTGTCGCGACGAAGTCATCGGCCGCTTGTATAGACATGAGGATCATGGCCTGTGTACATGTCAGCGCACTAATGTGACGAAGAGAAACGGGTGGAGGATGGAGCTCACGAGCGGCTGGGATCGAGCCCATGGTCTGCTCTGAAGAATGGAATTGGGCGTGATGGGCGGACGGCTCAGGGAGCTTCCGCGAATGTAAATGAAGAGACGACTTTTTGTCTACAGACCATGGACTGAAGACTGCAAGCTGCGTCCGGGTAATCCACGGCCATCCTAATATAGGACGACTCATCAATGTTTCTGATTCTGGAGGCTGAACGCTTGGATCGAAGTGATTTTGTGGTGGTTTCGTGTAGATCGGGGTTGGCGCGTGGTGAGGCGAAGTTGTCGCTCTGGTTCTGCGAACAATTAGCTCATGAGCAGGAAAGAAACTTGAGTTGACTTGGGAAGCTGGGTAGAGTTGTGCTGTTGCTTGAGTGTTCTACAGATCGAGTTGGGTTCGCGAGGTGTTGCAATTGGTGTACCTTGTAGAGGCCAATGGTGTCGATCTATATAAACTGCAATTAGGTCTTTGCTACATTAAAAATGTGACGTCACACAACATATAACGTTGTTTGGGTATATAGATTCTTCGACAGTCTTGATCAGGGCAGCAACTTGAGTTGACTCACGCGGTTTGACTTTGCGAGCGTCCATTGATTGTAGTGTTGAGTTGTTGTAGTGCCGAGTTGTGGTCGGAAAGATCGACGTTGAAGTTGTTGATATGTCGCAAATGGTAGTTGAGATCGATTCCTCAAGCCATTCAACTCGAACAAACGACTATCGCGATCGGTAGGAGTTGTTGACGATGATAATAGTGATGAGCTGAATGAATAAGGAATGGTTGGGGCAAGCTCATGGTGTGCCGTGGTTTGGATTTGGCGATGTTAAGTCGTGGTGTTGTGGTGTTGTGGTTCGACTTTGAGTTAGAAAAGCAGACTCTGGTTTGAGTAGCGTTGCAGGAAGAGTGAAGTCGGATTCCAATTGGTTCTCTCCTTCATGAAACAAGGTGTGCCAACTCGATTTGATTTCGGTACGGGCTGGGGTCCTCTCTGAGGATGTAGTTGAGGTTGTGTACTTTCGAAAGTATATGCTGACGGTGGTTACAGGATCCAACCAGCGCAAGGTCTGTATGGATCTCAAATAGTTAATTTTCTGGAACCTTCGGTAAGGTTAACGGAAGCTTGGCACACTACCTGTCTAATAATATCTACGGTCCGGCCGCTATTAATACTCTATATTAACGTTTTACTTTTCTTATACTATTCTATAATAGATCGATAAAGTTAGCTCGATTAATTAAAGAGCTAACTTATTATATTATAACTATAGTGTAAGGGTTAGGACCCTGGGGTGTGCTCGGGCTAATACAGTAGCCCTTGCTAAGCACTAGCCACCAGTAGAATTTGATTCAGTTCGACGCCACTTTATCCTATTACTTCCAGAAGGTTCTAGTTACCTCTTCTTATGTATATAAGACCCCGTAGAGCTGCGTTTATACGAGCTCTCTACGCACTTCTTAATTGAATTTCAGAAACCATTCCTTTCGAGTTATTCGAGGTCTGGCCTCTCACAAGAAGCTATAGTAGCTTATACTTCGAAGCTAGAATTTAAGATGGTTAATAAAGTATACGTCTCTAGATGTTTTATTAGCTGTAGTTAACTAGTAACTTAGTTTTGTCTAACTAGAACGAGAAGGCTTATAAGTATATTATTTAAATATAATTTTATTTACTATATAAACCTTAGAATAACGTAAACTATAAGACAGTATAAAGCTTAGATTATTAGGTTATCTCTAAATAACTAATTTCTAAATAAACTAGTAATAGGTAATTTACTAGTATTAGACTAGTATAACTTCTATAACTATAAGTAGTAGGCCTTTCGTCGTCTAATAATAAGAGATTAAGCTTAAGAAGAATGCTACTATTACTTATACCTACTATTATATTATTCGAGTAATTAGTATTAAAAGTAACCTACGATAATTAGTAACCGAGGTTACTAATACTAATTAGTAGACGTATAGATTAGAAGTTACTAAAACTATTTATTAGAATTCTAAGAATAAGAATAAAACCTCTTAATACTATTAATAAGATAGTACTTAAATCGAATAAAACCTAGAAGAAGACTATAAAGGTAGATATAGAAGAGATAATAGAGACTTATATTAAATACTAATACTAAGATAATAATTTATAGAAGTAATTCTATAATAATTTTAAAGGATAAATAGTCGATAACTTTACTATAGTATTATAATTATAAAGTAATCATATTTCTTTACCTAGTTAGAGACCTAGTTTAAAAACTTTAAAGGGTTATATATATATAAGAAGGGCCGGCTCTTAGAGTCTAGTACCCTTCTAGGATTTTATAAAGTTATTTAGTTAATTAAGAGATTATAAGAGATCGTAGTAATCTAAAGAAGAGAGGTTATAATAGGTCTTAGCGATTCTAAGTAATCTAGTATATAAAGGTTCTATATAGTCTAGGTTATTATCTATTAGATAGAAGCTTTATACTTAACTTTATTTAATAATTATAATTATATATTTATATCTTCTCGATCTATCTTTATAATTAACCCTAGAAGTTCGCTTATTCTTAACTATTATAAACTAAACCTATATCTTCTAGCTACTTTTCTATTACGTAAATAGAACCTAGCTAGAAACTATAATACTTTAAGTACCTATTTACTAGAGTAAGTATACTATACTTTTACTATAGTCCTAGTAGCTAAAATAAATAAGCTAGCTCTTTCTAGCCTAAGTACTAGTTGTAAGGGTTAGGACCCTAGGGTGTGCTCGGGCTAAAAGCTCTCGCTAAGCACAGACTCTCGCTAAGCACTAGCCACGAGTGGAATTCGATTCAGTTCGACGCCACTCTATCCTATTACTTCTAGAAGGTTCTAGTTACCTCTTCTTATGTATATAAGACCCCGTAGGAGCTGCGCTTATACGAGCTCTCTACGCACTTCTTAATTGAATTTCAGAAACTATTCCTTTTGAGTTATTCGAGGTCTGGCCTCTCACACTACCTCTATATTATATTTTCTTAACCTCTCTTTTCTATACTACTTAAAAACTTTCTTTTTCTACCTATACCTATTCTCTTCTTTATTATCTCTTATAATTCTATCCTTCTATTTTCCTTCTAAACTAATCCTTCTTCTATTCTCTTTTACTTCTCTTCTCTCTAATTATCTTCCTTCTTCTCTTTAACTTACCTCTCTACTCTTCTTACTTATCTATTCTTTCTCTCTTCTTCCTCTCTCGTTTATATTTCTTCCTCCTATTTTTATATTCTTCTATCTCTACTTAAACTCTATTCTAATTTCCTCTTCTTCTTACGTTCTTATCTTTTTATCTCCCTTTAATTTTACTATATACCTTAAACCTTAAAATAATCTTCTTTATTTAAACTCTTTATCTACTTATATAACTCTAACTCTTAAATTCGTTTATTTTCTTATTTCTAACTCCTCTATATCTTACTTAATCTCGCCTCTTTCTATTTTCTTTTATTATAATTTTACCTTCTTAATATATATATTTAATCTTATCTCCTCTATTTTTCTTTTCTTATCTTATTATTCCTATTTCTCTCTCTATCTATTCGATTACTCTTTCTATTCCTTCTATATTTACTTTCTCTTATTATTTTTCTATGACCTTTATAACTTTAAACTCTCTACTCTTCTTATCGTATTTTATTTAATAACTTTTATAATAAACTTTACCTTCTTAATCTAATACTCTTATATAACCTAATCTTTTTTTACGCTACTATTCTTTTAATATTTTATAATATTAATCTATGTCTTATTTCTTAATTCTCCTTTACTATTTCCTTCTTCTCCCTTTATTCTTATCTTATAACTCTACACTCTTTTTATTCCTCATTATTTCTCTGAATTACTTCACTACTTCTTAATACTAATTATTCTTATTTTAAACTCTCTTCTTATCTTCTCTTAATATCTCCTATCTATCTTATTATTACTTTTCTCTTCTTACTTATTTTATTAACTCCTCTACCTTACTATTCTAACCTTTCTCCTACCTTGACCTCTCCTTTCTTTCTTATTATTCTAACTCTCCTCTTTAAATCTATTACTTTACCTCTAATCCCTCTATATAAACATTATTCTTTTCTTCTCTACTTCTATTTCTATTCTTCTCTATCCCTCTTTTCTTTTTATATTCTATTCTCTAAAACATTCTTTATCTCTCTTAATAATTTATAAATATCTTTCTCTAACTATACTACTATATACTACTTCTTTCTCTATACTTTCCTATCTTTCTAACTCTCTCTAACTCCTTCGATAATTCTAACTCTAAAATACCTTCATAACTCTAACTCTAATACTATTATCTAAATCTATTTATTATAACTTATCTCATCTATAAATTAAACTTACTCTTTATATAATCTATTCCCCTTTATTTACTCTTCTCTCTCTTCTTAAAATATCTTATTCTTCTACTTTTATATATATATAACTTCTAACCTCTACTCTCCTACCGCGGGCACTTAAAACGGCTTAACCCTACTCTCCTACCGCGGGCACTTAAAACGGCTTAACCCTCCTCTTCTACCGCGGGTACTTAAAACGGCTTAACCTCTACTCTATAAAACGGCTTAATCTTACTCTCCTCCCGCGGGCACTTAAAACGGCTTAACCTCTAGAGTATATAGAATAGGATATAGATGGTTCGCCGTTTTAAGTGCCCGCGGGAGGAGAGTAGAGGTTAAGCCGTTTTAAGTGCCCGCGGGAGGAGAGTACTACATTTCTTCTTTCCAACCCTCTAATCCTACTATTAACCGGTAAAATACCTGTAATAAAACACTTACTTCGATGGACCCTCAAATCCGCTTCTGGCTAAACCACTTGAACATACCCCTCTTTACATCGGCTACTTCACTTATTTCTAACTCCCAGTTCGCTCCCTAAATCCCCTCTGCCCGTATGTATGACTAAGCCTCCTTATCGACGACCTCTAATGGCCCGGCTACTATAATGGCTACTATAACGGGCCGTACAATCCCCTCATACTAGTATACTCCCTCTTGCCTTCGCTTAAACTTCTGATTCCCCTCCCGGATCTCATCCCACCTTATACACACCTACTGGGCAACCCCACAATTATAATAACCTATATACTCCTGAAACCGGACACTCTATAATACTTACACTTCTATGCGTACTAACTCCCGCTCTACATCTACGTACTCCTCTAACGTATACTGGAACTGGACTGGGGTCCCGCTACACCTCTGGACGTAACACAACGGGCACTTCCCCACCTACTGATCTAAACGGTCCTCTAAATCCCACACATCACGGCCCTCTCGCTGATTCTGTCCCTGGACTCGTAACCGCTACTACTACCGCTAGCTCTACTAGGACTAAAACTCAGCACGTTCTCCGGAGCTAATATGATCGACTCTAAACCCTAGGTCGTAATAAACAACGCTACTATGCGAACCCGGCGGGGGGGAGCTAGGAAATAGTCTATCGCTACTCTCTAAATCTGCTACGGGGAATCCGGAAAATGAGACACTATAGATAGGATATTAATAGTACTATCCGTGCTTCGCTCTTACCTTTCCTAGGCTTCTTAGGGTTAGGGTTAGGGTTAGGGTTAGGGTTAGGGTTAGGGTTAGGGTTAGGGTTAGGGTTAGGGTTAGGGTTAGGGTTAGGGTTAGGGTTAGG
>MU251918.1:0-18330 GCA_019669835.1 Amylocarpus encephaloides
TATAAATAAATATAATTAATAAGATAACTATTTTAAAGATAGATATTAAAGATTATATTAAACTCTAGATATTCTTATATATTATACTATAAATTAAGAATTATAATATAATCTTAGACCTCTCTTAGTTTAAGAAATATAATATATAAATTAAATCTATAAAAGAGAAGCTCTAAATTAGATCTTTCTATATAAGAATCTTAAATAAAGTATTAAGAAGAATACTAAGTATTAACTATATATAAGTATTAGTAGTAGAGTTTACGACTCTTACTAGAAGAAAGAAGTATCTAGATAAGAAAGAAGAAAAAAGAAAAATAAAGATTTTTACTATTACTATAGTAGATATTTAAAAGATATTATAATCTAAGAAGAAATTAGACTTAAAGATACTTCTTCTAAAATACTTCTAGTCTTACTTAGATCTATTTAACTATATAGTAGTAGAGAAGCTCTTACTCTTAAGAGAGTATAGTATAGATTATACTATTAATTTATTATAAAAGAATAAATAAGATAAGAAAGTCTTATATAGTCTACTATATAATATAAGTTAAGATAAACTATTAGTTTTAAAAAAGATACTTACTAGACTTCTTAATAAGAGATTTATTTAAGTAAGTAACTTACTAGTAGTAGCTTTAGTCTTATTTATATAGAAGCTAGAAGAAGACTTATAATTCTACGTAAACTACTAAGGTCTAAATTAAATTATAAGAAAGAATAGATATCTACTACTCTTAATTTATAAGACCTTAAGAAATATTAAAAAAGCTAAGTAGTTTACTAAGCTTAATATAAATACTACTTTCTATAAACTTTAAATTTAAGAAGAAGATAAGTAGAAGACTATCTTTTATATAAGATATAACTTATATAAATAAATAGTAACTCTCTTTAGTCTTATAAATATACTAAGTATCTTTTAGAAATATATAAATTAGACTTTAAAGAACTTCTTAGATATTATATACTTTATATATATAAATAATATCTTAGTATATACTAATAGTTTACTTAAAGAATATTAAAGAGACGTATAATAAATTCTTAAGTTATATCTAGATATTAATAAATATAAGTTTAAAGTTAAGTTTATAAAATACTTAGAATTTATTCTTAAAGTTAGAAAGAGTATATAAATAAACTCTAATAAAATATCTACTATCTTATACTAGTAATCTCTAAAGATATTAAAGGTATATAGAGTTTTCTTAGCTTTATAAACTTCTACTAACGTTTTATTAATAAGTTCTTAGATATAGTAGCTCTAATAAGTAATTTAGTAAAAAAGAACTAGACGCTTACTTAGACTAATATAGTAGAGCTAGTATTTTAGAGACTTAAGAAAATATTTATTATAGTATCTATTCTTACTTTATTTATATATAATAGAAAGATAATAATTAAAGTAGACTTATTAGAATACTATACTAGAGAGATCTTACTTTAAATTAATAATAAAAGAGTAATTTAATTATATATATTCTTTTTAAAGAAAAATAACCTAGTTAAATATAACTATAAGATTTATAATAAAGAGATACTTACTATTATATAATATTTAAAGTAGTAGAAAGTAGACTTAAAAAGTATAAAGAAGTTTAAGATCTATATAAACTATAAGAGCTTAGAGTACTTTATAATACTCTAATAGTTATTTAAAAGATAGATAAGATAGCCTCTCTTACTTTCTAAATTCGATTTTAAGATCTTATATATTTTAGAGAAGAAAAATATTATTATAGATATACTAATAAGAAGAGAATAAGACCTTTTCACTTCTATATTACTTAGCGATAAACCTAGTAGTAGTTTAAAGTATAAGTAGTTAGGTTAGTTATAGGTAGAAGTATAATTTAATTAAGGTTCTTATTATAATATAACTAAGTATATATAAAGATACTTTATTTAAGTTAAGTATAAAGCTTCTAACTATAAGAAAATAATCGTAACTTATATAGAACCTTCTTACTTCTAGATTATTAGGATTATAGAGATTATCGACTAATCCTTCTAATCTACTAATCTATATTACATAATTCTTACCTCTACTTTCTAGGGCTTAATTATCGTTTATAAATAATACTACTATAGTAAGTGTATAAGTATTATAGTTTCTAGGAGCCCTCTTATTCCTAGAAGCCTATAGCCTCCTAGAAGTTATAACGCTCTTACGTAATTATAATACTATCCCTCTTCTAGTCTAGTATATTCCTACACTACTAGTATATTCTCTCTTATATCGTATATAAAATTAAACTATCTTTCTTTAATAATATATCTACTACACGCTTAAAGAAAACAACTTATCGATTAAACCTTTATTCTCGTAGTCTTATGTTTAGAATCGAAATACCTACTTATTCTTATTATAAAAAGAAGGGCCTAACCTATAAGGTTCTTACTAGTGTGTCTTAATATACTTATTATATGAAAGCTAGTAGTAGTATAAAGTACGACGTTTATAGTCCTTCTAAATAGGACTAGAGGAAGCTAGAAAATAAAGAAAGAAAATTAACGACCGAGTAGCGTGATACTTAGACATAGCTCTTAGAGCTATAAGCTCGCTTACTTCGTCTTAATAAGTAGCGAGAAGCGTTCTGTTCTTATACTACTAAAATATTACGTCGTAGTCTTAACTCTCTTACTAAGTTAGACGAGACGAAGGAAAAGGAGCGGGAGAAAGCCACCTATAGAGGTAGTACTTTCGAGAAGGTTTCTATAGTTAATAATCTTAAACTTTTTCTAGATCCTAAAACGGATCCTATTCTTACTAAGACGTTATCTCCTTTCGACTCTTCGAATCTAATATAGTCTACTTTATTCTAAAATTATAGAAGTACCTCCCCTTCTAGCGCTTTCTCGGGCCCGACTAGAGTTTCGAACGGAACTCTCTTAATAGACCCGGGTAGTTAAGGTTTTTAGTAGGTTTCTATAAGTTTTCTAATTCGAGGTAGTTTTACTATTTAATTAAGTACTTCTACTAACCCTTAGTAGTTGTTCTAGTGTTTATAATCTTCTCGACTTCGTACTCCTCTAGTTCGTTTTCTAGTTAGAGTTCTTCGTAGGTTATAAGAGGAATATTCCTCTTATAGGGTTCTAATAGCGATACGTAAAAGATTAGATAGAGGCGCGAATTTTTTAGTAGTCTTAGTTTATAATTAACGTTACTAATTGTTTCTAGTATTTTAAATAGTTCGAGTTTCTTAAAGTCTAGTTTTGTACTTAGTCGCTTTATTTTAATGTGTTTCTGTAGTAGGTATACTCTATCCCCTCTCTTTAGTAGAGGTCTTATACTACGCTTATTATTACTATATTTGACCGTCCTTTGTCCTTAGAACTAAATGTCTTTCTAAAGTTAGTTATATAGTTTTTTTAATTTCTTAGTTATTTCTTCTATAAGCGCGGATTTGTCTTTGTTCGTCCTAGGTTAATAGTATACTATTAACTCGAACCTATAATTCGTAAAGAATAGGGAAACTTCTATAGTTTTATTTTTTGTACTATTATAGGCGAACTATACTAGTAGTAATAGTTCGACCTAATTTACCTAATTCTAGTTAATATAATAGCGTAAATATTATTCTAGTAACTAGTTTATTCGTTCTATCTAGTCGTCTATTTACGGGTAGTATACTAAGAAGAACTTATAGTAAGCCTCTAGCTACGCTATTAGAGATTTCTAGAACTTTAAAGTAAATAACTTATCTCGGTCGAATATAACTTTATCTAGAAGTCTATATTAGCTTACTATAGTTCTAAGGAAAGCGTATACTAATTCCTCTAATATACTACTTTCTTTATAAGAGACGAAGTAGAAATACTTTATAAACCTATCTACTACTACTTATATCGTATTATATTTAACCTTTGTTATAGGTTCGATTAATAGTAGTAGTTTAACTATAAAGTCGAACGTTACTAACTTCTAAGGTCTCTTATTTTCCGGTAGTTCTTATAGTAGCTTATAGAGGCTATGTCTACTTAATTTACTTTTTGTATATAGGTTATATTTACTAACTACTTCTTCTACTATCTTTCTTATCTATAGGAAGTAGTAGTCTTAGGATATCCTATTTAAAGTTCCTAATATTTCTTAGTACTCTTAGGCTAGTAACGAGTGTTATTAGATAACAAAGACCTTTCTTATTTTCGATAGTATATATACTAATCTCTTAAATCTAAGTAATCCTTAATAATCGGTTACGAAGTCTTTTATCTCTTATTTTATTACTCGTTTCGCGTACTTATCTCCTAGGTACGTCTTTTTAATTTCTTAAACTATTTCTTTATTCTCAATAGTTAATATTATTACTAGTAGCTTATAGTTATATTCTATACCTACCTTATTCTATTTAAGAATAGCTTAGGGCCTCTTCGTAGGTTTACTTAAGTAGTCTTATCTTCTACTAAGAGCGTCGACTCTTACGTTCTCTAATCCTTTTCTATAAGCGATATTAAAGTTTAAAGATACTAGCTCTTCCGACTATCTAACTTATCTTCTATTAAGTATCTTAGTTATAGTAGAGGATATGAGATTCTTATAGTTCGTTTAGATTTAAATAATATATTTAGCTCTCTTAAGGTATAATCTCTATTACTTATATACTACTACGATTACTAATAGTTCTTTATTATATATATTATAGTTAAGCTCTACTAGCGAGAGTGTTCTTAAATAGTAAGCGATTAGTCTTAATTTACTATCGTCGTATTTCTAACTTAAATATACCTCTAATACAAAGTCGAAGGCGTCTATTTCTATTATAATAGGTAACTTAGAGTTAAATAGTACGAGTACTAGTTCTATAGTAAAGTATTTCTTTAGTACCTAAAATACTTCCTAAGTTTTATCGTCCTATAGAAAGATCTCATTCTTTTTTATAAGATTCGAGAGTTGTTTTAACATCTTAGAGTAGTCCTTAATAAACCGTCGGTAGAAGTTTATAAACCCTAAGAAGGCTTATACTTCCTTTACTATCGTAGGTACTAGCTACTCTAGTATTACTTTAATCTTATTTAGGTTTATCTTAACTTTATATTTTTCTACGACATACCCTAAGAAGGGTAGTTTCTTAACGTGAAATTCGTATTTCTCTAGCTTAAGTACTAGTCCTACTTCTTTAAGCTTTCCGAGGACTTTTCGTACGTACTTCGTGTGTTTTTCTTTATTACTTAAATATACTAAAATGTTATCTAAGTAGGCGACGACGAAGATATCTAAATATTCGTGTAGGATATTATTAATAAGTCGCTAGAACGTAGTAGGTACGTTAGTTAACCCGAACGGTATTACGTTATACTTAAAGAGCTCGTATCTTATATAGAACGCCGTCTTCTATTTCTCTTCTTCCTTTATTCTAATAAGGTTATAAGCTCCTTATAGATCTAACCTAGTAAATACTATAGCGCCCTAAAACCTGTCCTATAACTTATTAATTAGAGGAAGTAGGTATATATCCTTAATAGTAATTTCGTTTAGTCTATAGTAGTTTACGTATAATCGTAAGGTTCTATCCGGTTTAGGTACATATAGTATAGGGCTAGATATACTAGATAAAGAGGGCCTAATAAATTCTTTTTTTAAGTTATTGTCGATATATTTCTTTAGGAGTTCTAACTCTACCGCGGACTGTTAGTAAATAGGTCCGAAGCTAAGTTCTTTTCCTAGTAGTAAGAGTATCTCGTAGTCCTAAGACTAGTACTTTAGAAGCGCCTCTTCTTCTAGAGCTTTCTAAAATAGGTACTTATATTCCTTATACGCTATTAGTATTTACTTTAACACGAAGGCCTAGGCTAGGTTCTCTAGCTTTAAGAGAGTTATATATAGCTCGTTCTAGCGTGAGGGTTTCTTACCTCTTATAAGTATAGTACTATTACTATCGTAGCTATATTAGTTAAGATATATTTGTTTCTTTTACTAGTCGACCTAGGGATTATAAAATCGTAACTAAGGTATACCTAGTACTACTATATAAGTTTCTATAGTAGTAATATTAAATTAAATATCTTTAGTATATTCTCTTAATATTTTCATAGATAGCTAGTCGGTTTTAAGAGATATCTTCCTGTCGTCGTTACTAAGGGCATTTCTATCTAGTATAGTTAACTAGTAGAGTGTTCTCTTTTAGACTAACCTAAACCTATTATTTAAGACTATTTTATGATTTATAAAGTTACCTATTACTCTAGAGTCTATTATTACTCTAAGCGTTCGTCCTTTAATATAGACTATTAGATAGAGCTATTACTCTTTTCCTACTATATATAGTTGTTTATTATATAGATTCCTAGGCTCTTCTTACTTACTTATTATTAGTCTATTAATAACGAGAGCTCCTAGTTTTTTAAGGTTTTAGTAGTTAACTATTTACTAGTATTATATATAGTCCTAGCTATATAGACTAGTTTTCTCTAAGTTAGAAAATAGCTCTAACTTTACTTCTTTTTAAGATATATTACACACTCGTCGGTTCTATAAAAGCTCTAGTATAGCTTATAGTATTAAGAGTAATTAATCCTTCTCACGTTCTCCTTCTTCTTAAGTTAATATACTTTTACTTTTACTATCTCTTTTCTTTTTCTATATTCGTAGATCCTTACTTCTAGGATTAGCTTATAACCTATATTTATAGTAAGTTTATCTTAATACTATTAGCTTCGTCTTACTAATCTATAGCTTTCTAGTATAGCTTCGCTAATTCCTTTGTTTAGAGTATATAGCTATATTATATAGTTAATCTATAGTAATATAATATCTTCTTATCTCTTAATTTTAGTCTATTTAGGTATAGTTTTAAGCTTCTTAAGCTGTTTAAGACTCTTTTAAAGTTTCTGTTCGTACTTCTAGTATAACTTCTTAGTTATCTTTTACCTAGATATAATTATATTTCTCTCGTATTCTACTTTACTTATTTCGACGTCTATACTAGGGTTCGTCTAGACGGATTCCTCGTCCTCTAAAGACTAAGTTAGTATATTTAAGGGCCGAAACGTTATGTACGTAATATTTTACTAGTCGTTCTATCTACTTATAGAAATTAGTATCCGTTTTATATTCTATTCGTACACTTCCTTTTAGTCCTCGAATTCTAAACGTAGGCTACTTAGATATAATTCTTATTTAGCTAAGACGCGTTTTATAAAGAGATCTATATTTATACTTAAGGATACCTCTTCGTTTATAGATAGAGTAGGTACTCTCTCTAGTACTTGTTTCTTAGCGGGTCCCTTTCCTTAAAGGCTCTAGGGTACTTCTACTATCGTATTACCTAAACCTATATTATTAAAATCTATATACTATATAGCGTTAAGCTATATTAGTCTATTATAACCTCCTCTTATATTAGTTATATTAAGTTCCTTTCTTCTCTAGGTCCTAAAGGATTTGTTTCCTCTCTTATAATTATATATAAGGTGACCTAGTTTTCTATAGTTAAAGTAGGTTCTATCTTTTATATACTACTATCGCTTACTAAGCGACATACTTTGTCGTTATATAACATCTAATTCTATTAGGTCCTTATAGTTATTAAGCTATTTTCCCTTCTAGAAATAGTTACTTTTTCCTCTATAGGTGTACTTAATATTATACACCTCTCGCTTCTTAAGTTGTCGCTCGTAGAAATAATTATTAATTTTAACTACGAGATCTATTATTTCTTCTAGGGTTCGAGTTTTCTAGTTCCTAAGAAGTTCGTCCTTTATAGAGTCTTTTAACTCTCGGTAATACTAGGCCCGTAAGACGTCGTCGTTCTAGCCGGTTTTAGTTAAATACTACTAGAATTCTACTATGTACGTAGCTATAGATTCTCGTTACTTAAGGGTCTAAATAGCCCTTTTAGTAGTTCTAACTTCGTCGACTTCCCTAAAGGTAGACTAAATATGTTTCTTAAATCCTTCGTACGTTCTAAAGATTTTAATAGTTCTATTCTTTATATCGTTAGTTACCGCCCTATCCTTCTATATATACTCTATATAGTTATTAAGAAATCCCTCGATCTAATTAAGGGCGGCTCCCTCTAATAAGAAGATAACCTATAGGACCCTCTTAGTATTAGAAGTAAACCTCTTTCTATTAAAGGTTATATATAAGTTTACGTAAATTAAGAATCCTTTTAACTTACTACGAGTTCTATTATACTTCTCTAGAACTTAGACCTTAATACTCTAATTAATTCTCTCGACCTAAACTATAAGTACTAAAGCCTCGAAGGCTTTACCTAATAATATAAGTATAGACTTAGAGTAACTAGTAGTCGATATTATAACTTAATTAAACTTTATTACACTAGTACCTAATTAGTATAGTACTTAAAGTATTACTTAGTAATAAACCTAGTAGTAGTTTAAAGTATAAGTAGTTAGGTTAGTTATAAATAGAGGCGTAATTTAATTAAGGTTCTTATTATAATATAACTAAGTATATATAAAGATACTTTATTTAAGTTAAGTACGAAGCTTCTAACTATAAGAAAATAATCGTAACTTATATAGAACCTTCTTACTCCTAGATTATTAGAATTATAGGGATTATTAACTAATTCTTCTAATCTACTAATCTATATTACGTGATTCTTACTCCTACTTCCTAGGGCTTAATTATCGTTTATAAATAATACTACTATAGTAAGTATGTAGGTGTTATAGTTCCTAGGAGCCCTCTTATTTCTAGAAGCCTATAGCCTTCTAGAAGTCGTAACGCTCTTACGTGATTATAATATTCTATAACTAATAAGAGATTAGTAGAAAGACTATCTTAGATAATCTACCTAGAATATATTACTTAAAGAGATAAAATTTATATAGCTCTTATATAGATACTATAAGACTCTACTATAAGAGAGCTAGTTTCTACTTTATAATTTAAAGACTAAGATAAAATTCCCTAGATATAGTCTATTACTAAGAGAGATAACTAGTAATATAAAGACGTAAGAGAAGCTATATATAACGTACGGTCGAGCTAGTACTACTTGAGAGTACGAGGGTTAGTAGGTTAGTAGGTAGGAACGCTATTACTAATTAAGACTAATAACTATTATAAGTTACTAAGTATAGTATAAAGATACTTAATTTAAGTTAAGTACGAGGCTTCTATCTTAGGTAGAAAGACATCCCGAGTTATATAGAACCCTCGTCCTTTTAAATCATCTAAATCATTTAAATTATTATCTAGACTTATAGAGTCTAGATAATTTATCTTATAATATAATCACGTAATCTATAGCTTCTCTATATAGGGCTAGGACTAGTAGTCCTAACTAACCGCTAAGCCTTCGGGCTATGTTACCTGTTTTAACACTAGTCTATAATACTATCCTCCTTCTGTCCTAGCGCGTTCTTATACTTTTAAATATATAATTAAGAAATATCGACCTCTAATAATAACTATCCTTCTTTTCTATTATACTATCTAGTCGCTACGAACGTCTTAAAGAAAACTAATAGAACCTTCTTTCTCGTGTCCTTTATTATAGTTTTAAAATACCTTCTTATTCTTATAATATAAAAGATTCTCGTAGAGTTTATATTATCTCGTTCGACTCTAATTAATATACTAAGTGTATTCGTACTAGTAGAAACACGAAGTGTAATATTTAGGGCCCTTTAAAGAGTAAATAGCGTAAGCTAGAGTAGACGGAAGCGGACTTATCGCTTACCTAGGTAGAGGCGTAGCGCGATTAGTAGAGACTAATCGAATAGCTGTCTACTTAGTAAGCTAAGATTTCTTAAATAAATAAATAAAGGGAAATGTTTTATATAAAGGTAGTAGAAATACTACGTTATAGTCTTTGTTTCTTAGATAAGTTAGAGGAGGTTAAAGAGAAAGAGCGTTTAGCTAAAGAGCTAAGTGTTATTTTGTTCTCGCCTACTACTATAGACACCGAGTCTCTTAATCCTACCTTAGCGGATTAGTTAGCTAATTTCGACCCCTCTAACCCTATGTAGTTAGTCTTAGGTTTTATTAGCGACGGGTCTTAGGATTCGTCTAGTTTTCTAACTAGAACCGTCGAAGTAGCTAAGGGTAGTTTAAATTTTCTGTAAGTACCTATGAATTTTCTCTCGTCCTATACTCTTTCTATTTAACTAAGTACTTCTACTAACTAGTATTAGTAGTTTAGGTGTCGAGTAGTCTTTCTACTTTATAGACGTCTAGGTCGTTCTTAGACTAGAGTTCTTTACTTACTACTAGTAGTATTAATTCTAATATAGGTTCTAGTAAGAAGATTATAACGTACGGTCGAGCTAATATTACTCGAGAGTACGAAGATTAGTTAGTTAGTAGGTAGGAACGCTATTACTAATTAAGACTAATAACTATTATAAGTTACTAAGTATATGTAAAGATACTTTATTTAAGTTAAGTACGAAGCTTCTATCTAGTTAGAAAACGTTACTAAGTTATATAGAACCTTTATACTACTAGATTATCCTAGATTATAGTAATCTAGAACGACGACTTATACTAGATTATTACGATCTCTTATAATCTATTATCACGTAACTTATAGCTTCTCTATACCGTGTCTAACCTACTTAGGGCGGCCGCTACCGAGCCTCTAAGCTATGTTACCTATTCTAGTAATTAACTATAATACTATCCCCCTTCTAGCTAGTACGTCCTATACTTTAGCTTTTAAGACTTATAAGCGTTTTATATAAAATCTCTCTTTCCTTCTTAAACATATCTTTTAATAAACCCTTTAAACATTTATAACGAATTACTCTTACCTTAAGAATTAAAAGATCTACTCTAGCTAAAGAAATGTCTCTCTACGACTTCTATCTTCGTTTAAAATACCGCTACGTTATAGTAAGTACGACTACCTCCTAGTACTTCGAATATATTTATTATAGTTATATAAAATATAATTTTTAGAAGAAACTACCTATAATAAGTAACTAGGTGTCGATTAATCGTTAGTGTAAGAAGTTATATAACGAGCGAAAGAAAACGATAGCGAAACTTCTACGTCTATCGAAAATAGAAGAAGCGCTAGAAGAGCGCGAACAGAAAATAATTAAGTTAGGTGTCTTAACTCTAGAAGAGTTAGACACGAAGGAGGTAGAGGAGCGAGCGGAGGCTACGCGTCTAGAGTACTCTATTATAAATTTAGGCGAGGCCTCCTTCTTTCTAGATAACTTTATCTTAGATCCTAAGGCGCTATCGGGCCTCCTAGAGTCCTTCTAGAATAGTATAGCTTCGTCGGGCCTTTACGAGGCCGTAGAGCCTAGGTCTTCTTTCTCGGGGCCGCCTAGGTTTTTAACTAGAACTGTCGGACTAGGTCCTAATAGTTTAGGTTTTACGTAGGTTCCTACGAGTTTTCTTCTGTCTTATATCCTTTTTATTTCACTAAGTATTCTTACTAACCGGCGGTAGTAGTTCTTGTGTCGAGTAACCTTTCTACTTTATACACGTCTAGTTCGTTCTTAGGTTATAGCTTCTCGTTTATTACTAGCGGTGTCGAGCCTTTAGCGGGTTCTAGTAGAGACACGTGAAAGACTAGGTGAAGTTTAGATCCTTAAGGTAGTTTTAATCTGAAATTAACTAATCTCTTTTACTCTAGTATTTTAAATAGTTCGAGTTTCTTAAAGTCTAGTTTTATACTTAGTCGTTTTATTTTAATATATTTACGTAGTAGGTATACTTTATCCCCTCTCTATAGTAGAGGTCTTATACTTCGCTTCGTATTACTATATCTCGTAGTTCTTAGGTTCGAGAACTTAATATCTTTTAATAGTTATTATTAGAGTTCTTATAACTTATTTACTAGAATTATTAATTCCTAGGCGTTAGTATTATTCTTTCTTAACTATCGATAGACTTCGGGCTTAAAGCTATAGTTTATAAAGAAGGGCGACATAGCTATAGTTTCGTTTTTAGTACTATTTAAGGTAAACTAAGCGAGTAGAAGAAGTTTTATCTAGTTACTTTATTCTCTATTAACGTAACTACGTAAGTATTATTCTAATAATTAGTTTAATCTTTCTATTTATCTATCTATCTATAAGTGAAATACTATTAACATTTTATAGTTTAGTCCTATCTAATTTATAAGCGACGTCTAAAACTTAGATATAAATAGTTTATCTCTATCTAAGATAATTTCTTTTAGTAGCTCGTATTAGCTTACTACTACTATAAGAAATATATACGCTAGTTCCTATATGTTACTTACCTCTTTATATAGTATAAAGTACTCGTATTTAGTAAGTCGATCTATTATAACCTATATAGAGTTAAATACTATCTTTGTTATTAGTTTCTTTAATAGAGGTAGTTTAATAATAAAGTTAAACGCGATCGATTCTTATACTCTTTATAATATTAGTAGTAATTAAAGGAGGTCGTATAGTATATGTCTATTTAATTTACTCTTTATATATAGGTCGTATTCTCTAATAACTATTTTAATATATTTTCTTATTTCTAGGAAATAGTAGTCTCTAGTTATTCTCTTAAAGGTTCTAGCGACTCTCTAATGTTCTTATATAGGTAATAAGTGTTATTCTATGACAAAGCTTCGTTTAAGCTTAGCTAGGATATAGAAGAGACCTTTAAATCGTAGAATACCTTCTTCGTCTATAATAAAGTCTTCTGTTAGCGATAGTATAATCTACGAGACGTATTTATTATTCTAATATACGTTCTTAATTTACTATACGAGTTTGTTGTCTTCTATAACTATAAGTATTATAAGAAGCTTATAGTTATATTTTATACTATTAGCTCCTTTCTTAAGTATAGCTCGTAGCCTTTCTATAAGTTTATCTAAGTAATCTTATCGTCTACTAAGAGCGTCGGCTCTTACGTTTTCTAATCCTTTCTAATACGTGATATTAAACTTTAGTATAAATAGTTCTTCTAACTACCTAACTTACCTCCTATTTAGTATCTTAGTTATAGTAAAGGATATAAGATTCTTATAGTTCGTTTATACTTAGATTATATATTTTATTCCTTTTAGATAGTATTACTACTACTTATAGACGGCTACTATAGCTAATAGTTCTTTATCGTATACGTCGTAGTTTAGTTCTATAAGCGAGAATGTCTAAGAATAGTACGTGATTAGTCGTAGTTTTCTATTATATTTCTAGCTTAGGTAGGCCCTAAGAGCGAAGTCTAATACGTTAGTTTCTATAACTACTTCTAGGTCTAGATCGTAAGTAGCTAGTACTAGAGCTTACGTAAAGCGTTTCTTTAAGGTTCGAAAGACGTCTCTTATCTTTATAGTCTACTTAAATTCTTAGTTCTTTTTTATTAGATCTATAAGTGCCTTAACTACTATAGAGTAGTTATATATAAATCTCCTATAGAAGTTTACGAATCCTAGAAAGGATTATACTTACGTAACTATTATTAGTTTAGGTCACGTAAGTATAGCCTCGACCTTAGCTAGGTCTATATAGATTTCGTGTTTTCTTATAATAAATCCTAAGAAGTAGGTTTCCTCTTAGTAAAATTCGTACTTCTCTAGTTTAAGAAGAAGTCTTACCGTTTATAGTTTAGCTAGTACCTTCTTTATATATTAAATATACTCGTTCTCGTTCTTAGAGTAGATAAGTATATCGTCTAAGTAAGCGACTACGAAAACGTCGAGATACTCGTATAATTAATCGTTAATTATCTATTAATAGAACGTAGGTACGTTCGTAAGCCTAAATAGTATAACTTAGTACTTATATAGACTATAGTGTGTCCTAAACGCTATTTTCTATTTCTCGCCCTTCTTTATTCTAATAAGATTATAAGCGCCTCTTATATCTAGAGTTATAAATATTATTACTCTCTATAGTCGGTTATATAGTTTATTAATTAAGGGTAATAGGTACCTATCCTTAATAGTTATACTATTAAGTATACGATAGTCGATATATAACTAGAGTTTTCTATCCTTTTTAGAGATAAATAGTATTAGACTTACGATAGATGAGGTAGATAGTCGTATAAAATCTTTTACTAGGTTCTTATCGATATATTCCTTTAGGTGTCGTAGCTCTACTATAGATTATTAGTATATTAGTCCGAAGCTTAATATTTTTTCTAGTACTAGAGGTATCTTATAGTCTTATAGTTAGTACTCTAGAAGGGTCTCGTTCTTAGGTCCTTCGAGAAATAGTAACTTATATTCCTTATACGCTACTAGTATTTACTTTAGTACAAAGGCCTAGGTAGGGTCCTCTTTAGTTAAGAGAGTTATATATAGCTCCTCTTACTTTAGAATGTTCTTATTCTAGTCGAGTATCTCGTAGTCGCTTCTATACTAGTAATAGTCTAAAGTGATTCGTTTCTTACACTAGTCTATAATAAGGTTATAGAGTAATAGCTATAGTATACCTAGTACTAACTTATAAGTTCTAAGATTAGTAACATCGAACTTAATATCTTTAGTATGTTCTTATAATGTTTTTATAATTAGTCTATTAGTCTAAAGGGTTACTTGTTCGTTTAACGACCTAATAGTATCTCTATCTAATACGAATAGATAATATAAGCGTTTCTTTCTAACTAACCTAAACCTATAGTTTAGAGTTATCTAATAATTTATAAAGTTACTTATAGCTCTAGAGTCTATTATAGCCCTAAGTATTCTTTCGTTAATATAAATAGTTAGAAAGAGTTACTATTCTTTTTCTATTATATATAATTCTTTATTATATAAGGTTCTAGGCTCTTTATAAACACTCGTCGTTAGTTAATTATTAGCGAGGTCTTCTAGTTTTTTAAAGGTTTAGGTACTATAGGTAATTCCCTAAGAGAGATAACTAGTCTTTTATTATTAAAGAAAACCGGTCTCTTACGTCTTAGCTAGTAGTTACTATTAATCTTACTAGAGTAATAGACTATATATATATTATTCTAATAGAACGACTATACGAGTTTTATATACTAAGGGTAATTAATTATCGTAACGTCTCTTACTCTATTAAGTTTATATATCTCTCCTTTATATTCGATTCTTACTTATCTATAGACCGCGAGCCTTCTTCTTAGCTCCTATATATATTTTATATTCTACGTAAATATCTTTATATATTATTAGCTTCGTTTAACCGCGGTGTTATTTTTACTATAATCTTTATTATATTCTCGTGTAATAGTATAAATTCGTATTATATACTCTATGTATATATTCTTTACTACCTTCTAGTATTAAATAGATTCTTACGTTTTATCTATTACTCCTAGAGTGAGACATCTTTCCTTAACTTTTTCTAGTTCCTATTCAAATATTATTTCCGCTTCTTAGTAAGCTATTTAGACTAGCTTTTTCCTACTAGCGATAGAGTAGACGAGGTAGTCCTCTAGTAACATCTCTAAATCGTCTATAATAGAAACCGCGTCTAATTTCTCGCTATCGCTAAGTTCTTCTTTCTTATAGGTTTTAGTAGTACTAGGCGTCTAAGTTACGTTAGCTAGTTCCTTAGCTATATTCTCTCTCGCCTATGTACTATAAAGTATTATTAGTCTATTATAGTTCTAGTTATACCCCCCTCTCTCTTAGATAGTAGTATTTAATTATTTTCTTATTAGGTTTTAAGAACGCTCTCCTTTATTCTTATAATTTCTTATAAGGTAGCCTAGCTTTTTGTAATTAAAACATATTTAGTCTTATATATGTTTATTTTACTATTATAGCGATAACTTTCGTCGTTAAGTAGCGTTAAGTTCTATGAGATCTCTATATCTCTTAGAGTAGTTCCTACGGTTTCTTCTCTCGTCTATCCTCTTATAGTTAGGATTATACTTTCCTTTCTTCTTTATATTACACTCGTACTAGTTGTTATTAATCTTATAGACGGCCTTAATAAGTGTCTCGAGAGTGTCTATAGTACTACTATATTAGAGTAGTTCGTTCTTAATAAAGTTCTTTAGACTCTTATAGTATATATAACTAAGTGCTTTATCTTCTTATTCTATACGAGTAGAGTAGTGTTAGAAGTCCTAGGTATAGGCGGTTACTAACCCTTTCTAGTAGAGCGCCTCTATAACTTATTCCGCTTTCTTACGTTCGTTTATAACTCTAAAGTTAGTCTTAATTTCTGTGACAAATCCTTCCTAAGTACCAAAGATTTTAATAGTAGTATCTTCTACCTTTTACTCGTTAATAACCCTATTCTTATTACTCTACTTAAGATAGTCCTTAAGGAACCCCTCGATCTAGTTTAGGGCTCTTTCTTTAAGTAGTGTGACTACTTAAAGGACCTATTTAGTCTCAGATCGAAAACGGTCTCTATTAAACTTAATATATAGTCGTAGTTAGAGTAAGAACCTATAAAGACGATTACGTTTACTATTAAAAGCCTTAATAGACTTATATTTAAGATTCTTATCGATTTCTCTAACTAGTACTAGTCTCTTTAGAATAGATAATATAGGAGTAGTTCCGACGATAGAACCTATTATTAATCTAACGTATACGCTAGTACCTATTAGTACGATACTTAAAGTGTAACGTACGGTCGGGCTAGTGTTACTTAAGAGTACGAAGGTTAGTTAGTTAGTAGGTAGGGACACTATTACTAATTAAGACTAATAACTATTATAAGTTACTAAGTATATATAAAGATACTTTATTTAAGTTAAGTACGATACTTCTATCTAGTTAGAAAACGTTACTAAGTTATATAGAACCTTTATACTACTAAATTATCCTAGATTATAGCGATCTAGGACGACGGCTTATACTAGATTATTACGATCTCTTATAATCTATTATTACGTGACCTATAGCTTCTCTATACCGTACTCGACTCACTTAGGGCGGCCGCTACCGAGCCTCCGGGCTATGTCACCTATTCTAGTAATTAGCTATAATAGAGATATAGAATACTAGGTATAACCTTAACCCTTTAGGTAGCTATAGTCTAAAATTAACTAGCCCTATTTCTTCTATTATCTCGTATAGTCCTAGCTTCTTAAAGTCTAATTTTGTACTTAGTCGTTTTATTTTAATATATTTACGTAGTAGGTATACTTTATCCTCTCTCTTTAGCGGAGGTCCTATACTTTACTTTTAGTTACTATATCTCGCGGTTCTTAAGTTTAAGAACTTAATATCCTTAGATAATTATTCCTAGAGTTTCTTTAATTTATTTACGAGTACTACTAACTACTATACGTTAACGTTATCCTTTCTTAGTTATCGATAGGCTTCTAGTTTAAAACTATAATTAGCGAAGAAGAGTAATATAGCTATAGTTTCGTTTTTTATACTATTTAGAGCGAACTAGACGAGTAGAAGAAGTTCTACCTAGTTACTCTATTCTTTATTAATATAACTATATAGGTACTACTTTAGTAACTAGTTTAGTCTTTCTATCTATTCGTTCGTTTATAGGTAGAATATAGTAGATATCTTATAATTAAGTCCTATTTAATTAATTAGTAATAACTAAAACTTAAATATAAAGAGCTTATTCTTATTAGATATAATTTCCTTTAGTAGCTCGTACTAGCTTACTACTACCTTAAGAAAGACGTACACGAGTTCTTATACGTTACTCTCTTTCTTATATAGTACGAAGTACTTATATTTAGTAAGTCGATCTATTATAACCTATATAGTATTAAATAATATTTTTGTTATTAGTTCCTTTAATAGTAGTAGTTTAATAATAAAGTTAAACGCGATCGATTCCTATACTCGTTATAATATTAGAGGTAATTATAGAAGTCTATAAGACGTGTGTCTATTTAACTTACTTTTTATATATAGGTCGTATTCCTCTATTACTCTCTTAATATATTTTCTTATTCCTAGGAAGTAGTAATCTCTAGTAATCCTTTTAAATGTCCTTAATATTCTCTAATATTTATATACTAGTAGCGAGTACTATTCTTTAATAAAGTGTTATCTTATCTTACTAGGGATATAAACGAGTCTCTTAAAACGAAGGATGTCTACTTCGTCCTAAGCGAAGTTTTCTATTAGCGACTATAGTATCCTCGTAGTGTGTTCGTCTATTTAATACGCGTTTCTAATTAGTTTTACGAGGTTATCGTCTTTTATTACTATAAGAGTTACGAGAAGTTTATAGTTATATTCTAACCTATTTACTCCTACCTTAAGTATAGCCCTAGGCCTTTCTATAGGTTTACCTAAGTAGTTCTATCGTTAGCTAAGAGCGTCGGCTCTTATATTTTCTAATCCTTTTTAATACGTGATATTAAGCTTTAAGGTAGATAGCTCTTTCGACCACCTAACTTGTCGTCTATTTAGTATCTTTATTATAGTAAAGGATATAAGATTCTTATAGTTCGTCTATACTTAGATTATATATTTTACTTCTTTAAGATAGTATCGCTACTACTTATAG
>MU251919.1:0-18304 GCA_019669835.1 Amylocarpus encephaloides
TTATAGAGGGCAGTCCCTTTTAAATGTTTCTTGAGAAATACTCTCTTTACCCTACCCCAGAAACCAAATTCTGACTCCTGCATAAGGCTCTCAAATCTCCAATCTGTAACAAACGCATCAATCATTGAATTCACAGCATAAATTTCACGAGGCGTCAGTTTCAAAAGTGGGGAGGCAACGCATATTGTGGTTCTGCCTCACTACTCTACTTCCCATAATCTAAATGAACCCTATAACCTTCTTTTCAAATCTATGGGAGATCGCGAGCCTCCAAATAACATCGAACCGGGCCTTCGTTGGTGTGTAGTGCTGATTCATCTAAGACTTCAAATCATCAGATTTTAGTACTTCGCTTTTGACTCTTCTGATCAACAAGGTTTTTATAGCGATAAAACGCTTATACGATATCTATTGGCTATGTGAACGTGAGCAATGTACGGAGGTACAGTGGTGAAGTATTGTAACCCCCCCTCAATCTGGGGAAGCGACGGCAGCTTCACACTAGAAAAGGACGCTGGCGATTTGGTGTTGATGAAAGGCATAATTATAGTGTTTTGTTGTGATCGACGCCGAGTATTTAAGGCTAGGAAGAATGCCCAAGCCAGGGGCGAGAGACACCTCAACCGATAGCCAACTCCACGATATTAGCACCGCTACGGGAACGCCGCCAAATTTTTAGAATACAACTCCGCAATCCTCAAGACCTTGCCACGAAGTCCTCAGCAGCCCATTATCCTCTACACAACATCTTTGGTTGACCCAGTCCCTTTAGTAACTATGCAGTCTTTGGTTGTAGAAGGTAAATTAAAAAAGGAAATTTCCTCCTACGGGATCTAAAGCATGAGTGCGTCTAGTCTCTGGGTAGTATTGCATCATTTAGAGGCCGTATCACTGTTCGATGCCTTCTGCGTCTAGAGCCTCCTCGACGAGTTGGTTCCTTGCCTGTATAAGTGCGTTGCCGAGAGTGTTGGTTATGTTCCCTGCTATGCCACTGACGACGCTTTCTAGTCTATTTAAGACCGAACTTCCAAGGTCTGTACCTGTTGGAAGTAGAACAGCAGGAATCATCACTGATGCGAGGGGGTCTGGGGCTCCGGAGCCGAAGAATGAGTTTACATCACCCGCCATTGGAAGTTGAGGATCTCTTTTTTCGGGTGAAAGTGACGTTGTATGTAGACGCTGGCACCGCGTAGCTACAGCCTCTCTCCCCTTCAAACCACCGAGTAAACTAACAGCTCTTGCGTGTTCGACGCTGTTGCTGTCGAGTTCTTGATGGCATTCTTGCCATGTGTCAACATGTTGAACTAGTTGAGTCTCTTGGTCTGAATGGTTTCATTTCTGAGAATTACTCTTACCTCATCCATGACTTTCCCCTGCAAGGCGCCGTTTCTAGCACTAGAGAGAACCAGGAGAACGAGGACGAAAGCAATGATGGTGGGTAAGAATGTGACGCTTAAGGATTTCCAAAATAACTCTTGAGCGTGAGTGGATCCTCTAGGTCTCAACTTCTTTGCGAGGCCCTGAATTCGCTAATACAACACGATTACGCTGAACTCAATATTTTGAACTCTATGATAGGAAGAAACGTGTTTCTTACGATCATTGTAGGAGCTCGCCTTACCTATACGCAGAGAGAGCAACTCACTGCGTCGGGCTCCCGGGTTAAGATCAAGCTAGCATCGATCATCACTTACCCGCAATGAGAGACATCGGAAACGATCGCTAAATGGCTAAAGCTGTAAGTGCTCCCTAATATATAGAAGAAGAAAATTTGAACATAACTGTCCCTACCGCTTATTGTTCTCAATACTAGAAGTATCGAGTATCCCAACTTCCAAAACAAAACTAATTAGCGTCAAGGAGGGCATAAAAGATCTCAAGAGCTCGAGTTCTGTAAGTGACGAGGCAAATTAGTTAGATCAGCACTACCAGCTGGGTGGGAGAATTAAATCCTATATTGTTCCACCAAAGTCTCTATCGACCTGGGGCAACCTTAATGTAGTACAATTGCATGCAAGAGCTCCTCTCCATGCGGTTCCACTCCTGTAGGCATCTGATAATCGACCAAATAGGATGATGGCCCTGTGCCCCGAACATTCTTTGGTGTAGCTACGACGAGGACCTTCCCCGGCCTTGATTGCCATCCAGGAATCCGGCCATCGGTTTTCATAGATAAAATCCATCCCCCCAAGGCACAGAATTTATAGGCCTCCGCCAACATTATCATCTGACTCAAAGGTATCCTCTGAAGTTACGTTGATCCCATCGTGGCCCTCCCCTTTAACGACCTTGCCCTGTTCATAGGTGACCCTTCTCCATCCTGAAGTTTCACGCGCGTCCTTGATCCATTCCATGGTTGGGAAATAATGGTCATTCTTCTTCATGGTGATGACCCATGGTACATTATCAAAGGTCATGGCCTTGAGACGGAAATCTAAACTAGTGTTAGCAATGTTTTTGGAAACGCCCACAAAGGATCCATCAAGCCGTGGCTGAAGACTTACATGTGTTGTCAGGAATATCTACTACCGCCTTCAAGAAAGATTCCAGATCCGGGGTCTTTTGTCCATTGACATGGGTGATGAAGTTTGTAGGCGACAGACCATACTGATATGCTGGGCTACCCCGGGTTCTGGCAGCCACATACACCTCGCTGTGAAGTTTGCTGATCTGTTGTCGAACAGCGTGATGAGGGCGGTGAAGCACGGCACCACAGAAGCTCACGGCGCGATCTGTCTCGAGATCATCTGCTGAAACTGTTGGAAGCTTCAACGCCATCTCGACGCAATCGCGAACGATGACGGCATCAAGAACCTCATGATCATACATCACATCGAGTTCGTTGACACGGGTGATGATCTTGCCGTTCAAGGTAAGAATCACATCGCCCTCCACGAGGGAACCAGTTTGCTCACCGCGCTCAAATGTTCGTTTCCGAATCATGAACAGCTGGTGGCGAGAGGAGTTGTCAAGTGCCACTTTCTTGATCCATTCCTCAGAAACACCCATGATACGAGCTTGACTCATTTGAATGGCATTGAACTCAACGCTAAGCATACGTAGCTTGGGTTGTTCGCCGTTTTGTATCTTGTTGATTACGGGTAGAAGTGTAGGTGTGGCGAGACCAAGATGATAATCAGTATCCTTCTGGCTGGCAGGAGATCTTTCACCCAAGTATGTCAACCACAAAGCCTGCACTGTACCGTCTTCGGCCACAAGGACACCACTTCCGCATTGGCCGCTCAAACTGGTGTCGACGGTGATAGCGTCCACATTAACAGCTCGGTATCTTGGTGCACCTGAGTTTGCTGGAATTGCCACTGCTGTAATGTCAGTTACGGTCGTTTTCGCAATGACAATCCGCATGTTTTGGTTGAATCCGACGAAATATGTCGAAGCACCCTGCGTGATATGCGTAGTGCTTAGCCGAGCGCTCTGAACAGGAGCATCAACCAAACAAGGGTCATATTTGATGATGGCATAATTTTGCAATGGGTGTAAGAAGACCACCTTCCCCTCAACAATGATAGAATCAGCAATTGTGATGGAGATGTCGCAGAGATCATATGGAACCACGGCTCTTGAAATAACAACCAATCCCTTTTTTGCGTCTATGACAATACCCATACCCCATTTTCTATTTCGAGGAAAGCCATCGAGCTTCACGGGCATGTGGCAAAGGACACGAACGAAACTTCGCACTACGTCGGCAGCAGCAGGATGTTGGGCATTTTCGAGTTGAATAAAACTTGCAGAGCGTCGAACCGGGGCAACAGCAGGAATCGCCTCGGCAAGATCAGTGAAATCCCATAGGCCAGTTTCATCGTTTCTGACTGCTAGTCTCATCTTGCTAGACCAGTGACGGTCGATATGCAGAATGCTGGTATTAAGTGTGTGCAGATCGCGAAGATGCTTGTAAGTAACCACGACTCTTGTGCGGTCAGGGATTCCCTTCATGACTTCAATAAACGATTTCAAGTTTAGAGTAGGCTTATGGTCGACAGTTTGAATGATCCAACCATTGTCGGTGCTTTCAAATCTGAACGAACCCGTAGCTTCGCAAACAAAGACACCCTTGCAAGCGACAGCATATAGTCGTGCTTGCTGATAAGACAGGTCGTGGAAACTTGCCCCGGCAACGGAAACGAAGCGATCTGGAGTGATTGTGTGCAAGTTGCCCACGTCAACTTCTACCTCAATGTCCTCACCACCACGTTGAACGAGCAAGCTGACTTTCCCATCCACACTCGAGTCAAGAATATCATCTAGTCGTACGAATTGAGTGAGAAGTTCCCCATTTACTTTGATAAGAACGTCTCCCTCTTCGATTTTGGTGTCTGAGGGACCTTCTGGCAGAACAATCTCTGCTACCAGCATTCCCGTCTCCTTTGGGAAGTTTGTTCGTACGGCACTCTCCCAATCGGGAGACAATCCAAGTCGGCGACATTCATCAAAAGGTTTTATCATCCATTGACATTGAATGGTGCCTCGGGTGACGGGCTTTCCTGCTTGAATGCATTGAAGCGCTCTGAGTGGACGATCCAGGGGGAGGAAATAGTCGGTTGCCGCTCCGTCACTACGACCACCCGCTTGAAGCGCAACTGCATATCCATCAATGTTGACAACCGGGCTTCCTGAACTTCCTCCACTTGCAGCAGCCGCAGCCTGGATATAATTCGTATTGAAATCGCAGTATCCATCGCCGTATTCTGGGGCATTCCTGTCAAGCCTACTGATAACTCCCGAAAGGATGCTCAGTTTCTCTCCAGCATCGTTACCGACAACTCTGATCTCCGATCCAACTTTAGCAAGATCCGGTCGTAAGGGGAGCGAGGCAACAGGCATGTATTTGATAGCTTTAGGGTCAAAACGAAGGATACCGAAGTCGTGGACAGGATCGCGGTATACTGGATATGCGTCAACCTCCTCGTGATTATCGAATATGCAGTAACCCCAGAAAGGTCCCGATCCCACGACATGTCGGTTGGTCATAATGTATCTAAGAGGCTGTTAGCAAAGAACTAGGCACAGCTTGGCAAGTATTACTTACCCACGCTCAGCATCAACCACAAAGCCTGTAGCCTCACTAGTCAACGCAGGATCGGTATCGAAAGAGCAGGTCTGGCAGAATCTGATCGATACCACATTGCGGACCACCTTCTCAATAGCTGCTTGCCACTCTGCTGTGTCTGCCATAGCTGGCAAGATACGTGGTTCCTCCATCTCAACGTCATCCTCAAAGATGGATCCAACTTCGGGTGTGTTCTCCCCAGCAGACTCCTTCCCATTTATAGCTCGATGTTTTTGTGGGCGCTCTTCAACAACGCCTGGATGCTGTTTTCGCTTCGGCCTTGCTGCGCCAATGCTTCCATTCATGATGTTGGATGCGTGAATAGACCTTGTTATTCGGAAGGGGTTGGCGTCAATGGACGAGAAGGCAGATGTGCAACTATAATTAAGATTTTGGACTTGGACGCGCGGAGCTGTGAATCGAGATGAGAGGGCTTCAATTGTAGGAATTGCGACGGTCTGAGAGAAGCACGTCAAGGAGTGGTGTCTCAGGCGCGCAGAGAAGGCTCTATTCATCCAGCTACGGAGGTAAAGACAACCGAGTCGCGCGAATGGCAGAAAGAAGGAGCGTGAATAGGAAAAGGGTACGGGTCGAAGGTGATGAAGCTGCTGGAGTGTAGGTGGATGGTTGGGAGGGGCAAGACTAGAGCGGACGAGGCGTGACTCGTGAGAAGTGAAAGATTGACGTCGTCAGTCACAAGATGAATGATAAAGAGATGCAACGATTTCTGACTTGCATGGCAGTCAAGGCCAAACATCCTTGTTCGGATTCAACTTTGTTGTGTTATCCCTGATAATTGATGACTAAGCTAACTTCAACTTCATCTATGGGAGACGAACGTCCCTTTGTCCAGTCCCAGCGCTGCATCATTGGTCAACCCTTGTGTATTTACCTCACGCGTCTGCCTATGTATAAAAGGCCAACCTGACGACCACCCTCAAACGAAGACCCTATGTAGAGATCCTGTCTCGAGAGACAAACACTAAAGCTCCCAAAAACAAAAGGAAAGAAATTCTCCCCAAGTCTCATACCATCCAGATGCTGAAGAGAAATATCAAAACTTTATCGGTCGATTACTCAAGGTCTAGCATTTCGAGAAGCTTTTGTCGAGAATACTGTGTAGAGCTGTCAGCTTTGGGCTTCAATGATTGTGATGAGAGAACCATGGTTGAGGGATATGCTTGGTGTCGAACTTACCGCTTGAAAATATCTCCATAAATCTGACGGGCGACTCAAGCATCAGCATAACCCTTTTGCTCTTGGCCGTTGCTGTCCATCGTGTCTAATTCACCGTTCATTGCATCATCTGAAGCATTGTCCTTGAGTTCAGAAACGTCAGCGTCATCCTCGATCTCCTCAATTTGATTCTTATTTTTTCTTGGCGTTGCCTTTTTTTTCTTAGGGGGTTCTACTTTGGCAGCTGCTGTAAATGTGATGTTAGCCAAGAAGGAAGGAGATCTAGGCAGAAGACATACCCTTGGAGGCACGCTTGCGAGGAGTGACAGGAACCTTGGGAGCACCATCACTTGGACCACTGGTAGCAGCGTCGGCTCTAATCTTTGCCCAAACATGGGAAAGGGCCTTTGGAGTTCGTCCAGGCAAAGAGATCTTGCTCCAGTCGACTGTCAACTTTTCTCCGCCCATCTGCTTGATGATTTGCATGAGCAGAGCGTACTACATTTGTTAGCATTTGCTCCGATGGATTTGTTGAAGTGTTCTTACCTTCTCAGACTCGGACCAGGCGCCCTTGCCCGGGGTGCCGCTTGATTCAATATTAGCCATCTTAGTAGACTAGTTTAGATTGTTCGTTGTTATTTTATAGAAAATTTTGTTGTTAACCGTGCTTAGTTCATGTTAGCATGGGAAACTTCAAGCCGAAAATAAAAGATCGATGGGCAGCAGTGGGAAAGTTGAAGTTCTGTTGATATGTTTTGGCGTGGGCTATCAGACTCGCTTGAAATTTCGCAAACAATTTTTCGCTCAACTGGATGGCACTCCACCTCACCTTCAGTGAACTTGTGGGTGAACAAACATGTGTTCGTGCGAGCCATCACAGCCGGAGGCCTGACATTGACTCGATCTCTGGGAAGCATGTTTTGGGTGTGTTGTGTGAACGATGGGGGCTGACGCGTGGAGACATGAAAGTGAAGGCTAGGAGTTCCGATCTGTCAACCACTAGATTGAGTCAAGAAGTATCAAGTGCCAAGAAGTTGGATGTATGTCTGAATCACCGCTTGGTTTTTCTGGCTGGTACTGGTGCTGTTTATGCCGCACCAATTTCATCGTTCCTTGAAGACCAAAGATGATGAAGGTGATGTGCATCAACA
Source organism: Amylocarpus encephaloides (assembly GCA_019669835.1). Lineage (NCBI taxonomy): Eukaryota > Fungi > Ascomycota > Leotiomycetes > Helotiales > Amylocarpus > Amylocarpus encephaloides. Next base: position 7,399 of record MU251919.1, read on the forward strand.
GTCAGGCGACAGAGATGACTCGTCCTTGTCTGAGACGGTGCTTTCAAGGCACGATGGTTATGATAAGCAAGGATGATGAGACATACCAGTTGTAAATTCTCGTTGGTGATGTGATGTGGAGGAGTGATGCTGGTGTGGAAGAGAGATGGAAGAAGGAAGAGGATGGGGACTGACGGGCCGAGCCTTCTAGAAGTTAAGCGAGTTTTGACAATCCTTCCCTGTCCGGCATGTTCTCAGGGATATAAATGACAAAATTGATGAAGGGGTATTCTGTGGCTAGAGCGGCATGCTATCTGAATATGAAAGGCATAGAAGCTAGGGAGTTGAATGGACGTTCCTTTTCGTTCAAGCACATCCTTTTTCACAGACCTTTCATTCAAGCTTTCAATTCCACCATGATCTAGACACTTTGATAGCGAGATATGCATGTCTATCGAGGTAACATGTCAAGCACGCACGTTCTTGTTGATCGTCTATCATGGATAGCATCTCCTGGTGATGGTCCAAAACGACCCCTATTTCATTGTTGCTAAGTATATAGCCTTGACAGCAATGAATTAATAACTAGAGTGTTTGGCCCATGCCTAGAAAATCCCAGAACCTTCAATTCCTCCTTCTGCCTTTCGAGAGAAAGGGAATGTGAGATGCTGACTGTGGCAATCCCTAGAGATGACTGAAATCTTGAGATGCTCACCCCTGATTCCTGGTTCCAGGTTCCACCTCCTTTAGAAAGCACTTGATAATTTCTTCCAGAAGTTGAAAAAGGAGCAGCTTGCCGTTTTACACAAATTTAGGTTGATAAAAGCTGATGCGTATAGGACACAATATGTCTTGGAGTTTTAGCGTTAGAACTTTAAGGTCAAAGACTCTAATTTTCCCAAAGGTGATGATGTTGTCTTGCCCCAAGGTCAACAACAATATCGAAAGTTCTCCCAACTACTTCCGCAACCGTTGCCATGCCGTTGGCTTCACTTTACCCGCAATGTTCATATCGATCTTTCTTTAGAATTCATTTGCAACAGACCACCACTTCACCTGCGCTGTCAAAAGCCGCTGCAATATGAAGATCGATCTCTAACACCTTTCTGCCATTTCGCAATACGCCGCATTTGCAACTCTGCCGCTCTACAAATTCGAAACTGCTCCACGTCAAAACGGCTTGCCTTTGGCATGAAGCCATCTCTCGCAGATCTTCCTTTCAATATAAATTCCAAAGAAGCCCAATCAAGAGCACCCTCGCTCTTAAGTGCCTCCATCGCCCCTTCCAAAATTCGATCCCATCCGCCGACCCGTATCATCAGATCAACATCGTCGGGACGTCATAGCGCCCTCATATTTCCAATAGTATCATCGCTTCGCGCGCCGAACATTGCTTCAAATATACGTCGCCAAATATAATTAAGCCGGAGCGCTATTATGGCACGCTACAAGTTCGGTGCTCTCAATTTTGCTCACCCTATCACTTCAGGCACTCTCTTAGCTCTAAAAGCTTTCTTTAAAGATTCGGAGGCGATGCCAAAAACCCAAAAAGCCCACATTTGCAAACAGTTACGCGACATCATCCAAGAGAGGCTGGATGTGTTTCAGGCGATGACAGAATGGTCACGATTCTTCAGCCGGCTGGCCCGTTTAGACCTCCGCCGAACGATTTTTGTCAGGCAATGGATCCGGGATGTGTTGAATGAGAACTTTGGGGTCGATACGAGTGATGCGCTGAATCTTGAAGGTATCGTGAGGGTCAGTGAGCAAGAATGGCAGAGCCAGGGAATGGAGGCAGAGTTTCGGTCGATTCTTACCATGCGATTGCCTCCAGTTTTGAAAAATAAAAAGGAGATACTTGCGCAACGGAAGACACTGGCTTTGATGCACAAGCTCACCAAGGAGTGCTTGCCACCTACTCCAGCTCCATCGGACGATTCGGCCCCAGGTGCTGAACAGCATGTTTCCGTCGGAGAGGCTACAGATCAGCTAGAAGCAACGGCAGGAGTTGTTGCTGGTGCAATCGCAACCCCCTCGAGGTGCTACCCATCGTTGGCCAAATACTACGCTCGCATCAAGTTTGTGTATAAGGACGAGGACAGAAAAGTACGAGGACTCAAGAACAAAGGCCTAAGAGTACCGCTTGCTGAAACCTACGCACTTGAGAGGCGTGTCAAGCCCAAGAATTCATCGAAGAATGACAAGGAGGTTGCAACCAAAGACGTTGAGACAACAAATGAAAGCTCGGAGGAGTCTTCAGAGGAGTCTTCAGAGGCCGAGGCCGAAGAACCAAATGAGCACAGCGTTGCTAAACCTCAGGCACAGGCATTGAGCAGCTCTAGGCGACCCACAAATATACCACCTTCGAGGATTTACCTAAATAATCTAAAGAGGGATTGGAGCCTTGCCCGGGTAGTCAAGGAGAAAAATTTTGCTAAGAGGTTGTGGGCATGGCAAGATGACGGACAGGACAGTGACGATGATTTCACTCCGGATACGCCCTTAAATAAAAAGCGAGGGTTCTAGGAGCCCCACAGCACTAGGACGCACGTCATCTATTTGATCTGTCCGCCCATACTACGAAACTTTTCCATCCGATCACACACGCCATAGCCCAGAAGCAGACTCTCATGTCAAGGCGCCCGACTGACGAAATCAAGTTCGGCGATGATGGCTATCGAAATCACGTGCAACTTTTGGAGGACTGTCATTATTTTCTTAAAGGGCCTTTTGGAACGGGATTCTCCTTTGCCAGGTCTGGATCAATCGATGGGGTCTCGCGTTCTGTTGAATACTCATGATATTACTGGAAGACAGCACGCTTTTGGAAGAGGGTGGGTTTTCGGAATCATTTGGCTTGCAAGAAGGGAGTGGGCGTCTGGATAGCACTTTGATCGAACCATGAGGCTATTCATGTGTGAATAAAGGCGTTCATACGCTGGACGGAGGGCGTCAGTCCACTTCAAAATACTACTCCGCAATGTAAGACTTGTATTTTCATATCCGCAAGTCAAACCTTAAGATCTTCAATTTGGCTCGAGAGGGAGTACTAGATAACACAAACGTCAAAGTAAAATCTTGTCCACGAGAATTTCGTTTGTTTCCCATGGTGTGTTCTTCATAATATATTTGCTTGCACATACAGTACAATCTCAGCAGCCAAAGCAGATCATGAAAGTGGCTGTCTTATTTCTATGTTCGGCTTTCATTTTAGGCACCGATTTAACACCTTGTGTGTATATTTGTGATTGTTTTGCAACTTTACGGACATTCAATACTATTTTGCTTTCGTCGCCAGCTCGCCGATCTTCTTGTCATCAAGAGAATGTGTTTTTTGCCACGAGCTGCAAATGCGCGTTTTTAGTTACACGTTCGTGACCTGGAATAGCGGCCGAGGCTGTGAGTTGCAAGTATCAAGTTCCTCCACGGATGTGTAATTATCGACACTCTGTCATCCTTAATATATTCCAATATTCGAAGGTAGGTGCTAAGGTTCGGTGATCTTGTTGCTGTGCCTGAAATTTCCAATCGTTGGCAGCATAGTCTGGTTTATTGTGGTGATCGCAAGACCGTTGTGGAAGACCTATATCTCTTTCAGTGAAAGATGGAAGACTAAATCATTTAGAAAGCTAAGATCAAGAGTCTTAATTTTGTTGCAGACGACATGTACTGAATTATGATGTTGTTTCTCGCGGGCTCGATGAAGAATTTTCTTCTCCTTAACTAGGAAGGGGGCCATGAAGTTATCGAAAAGATTCACGATGAAGCAGAAAGCTAATGACTACTGCAGATTGTTTGTAGAGGATAGCGGTTTTGTTAGTTGCTGATTTATGGGGAGATCGCACTTCTCCTATTTCTCGCTTGACAAAGAGGGCCGGCACCTGGTGTAGCCCCACGGTTCTCTGGCGTGCACAGTCTAGATTGATTCGGGTCAAAATGCAATGTTTCCGCAGAGGGTGGTCTCGAATATAGATTCGAACACCATTTCATATTCCTCCAACAAGTTGGGGTTCATACGGAGAGTCTTTGTAGGATTATCCTTAGAACTTGCTCACTGTTTCCGTGAGAGCGTCCTAAACCTCTTTAACAATTAGCGAGCCTTGGCAGCTTGCAATTTAAAGGGGTCTAATTAGTGGATGTCGGGGAATAGGTTGGGATTCATGCATTACTCTCGATTCGGGAATTCTCAAAGGTTAGAAAATTGGTTAGCCGGAAAGCACCTTCCAGTTGTTGCTTATACGCTGGCAGTATCAAACATCTTTCTTCAGACTCTCATCCATTTTTAGCACCTTTCTTACTGTCTGTTACTATATCCCTACTGTCACCGGGCAAAGCAATGTGGTCACGACATCGTCCTCCATCGGACGCGATGGCCTGCAAATGGCCTGTCTCCTGGATCTAGACCTTGCTACTCATCGAGGGCGTATTAAATTGGACGGCATGTTGTTTATCTATAGTCAATGGTATTTATAGGTCAGGATACCATTGGATAATCATGGTAACCATGGGAACGAGTCTCCCGCATCCCCTCCTGCCTCTTTGCGAAGTGAACAGTATTGATGCCCTCCAAGTCGTGCCTCTCCCCGCCCGTCACCAGATCCCGTGGCTTATAGATACAAAGATATGCAATTTGTTCTTTTTCTTGCCTATTTGAGCTGTAGTTTTGTAACATTCCTCTCCTCATATTCAAGTTGATAAAGTCTTTGTTAAACAAGCTGAAAATTGCAACAAGGTCTAGAGTAGTCGCCAATAGAACTACGATTTTGATTTGCTACACATATTTCATATACAATAGAGATAGAGACAAAGAAGTCCCAAATTCAATAGCATCGTCCAATTCACAATGACTCCCGATTCGTCCAACCAAAATTTGGAAGAATAACCAGCAATCGCTAATATCCAGCCGCCATCGTAATTTGAAACACGTGTTAATAGTCTGCTCGTTAGACGAGATATTAATAGGTAGCGAAATACGAAAATATTGCCTTCTTAGCAGAAGGCAAGGTTGGAAGGGTTATGTTATATGACCTCGTAAAAGACGATAAGGGCTCGCCGCGTAGCAGTGTATGCAGTAGTATTACCACGGTAAATATCACAAAATTCAGGCCTTATAGTATATGTTGTATTTATATGATATATATCAAAACCTAATATTATACTAGCATTAAGTATGCGTAGTACAGGATCATCTTTAGAATACTAAAAATATTACACGTTTTAGTAAACCAAAGAGCGAGTGAGAAGGCCTCTCCCCAGAATGAAATATCTAAGGTAAATAAGGACAAAGCTTAAAATAAACAAGGGATAAAATCATGTGATTAGCCCACAGCATCGCAAGCCCCACTTCAACATTTCAAATTGCTTCATCGAAATCGTGGCAAACATTGCGGATGTACAAATATATCCATCCTCCTAAGACCACCTTTCGAGACTGTCATCACTTCCACCTGACGCCATGTTGGAAAAAGAACGATAAACGGCATTAGGTCGGATATTATAGGATTTGTTGAATGTTGTCGGTGGAAACGTCAAATAACGTAGCGAGAAGGAACAGTCCCTAGTGGTGCGATCTGTAGGAAGGGAATTGAGAGGAGAAAGGAGCAGAAATAGACCATTGCAGTATGCAGCGGGATGAATCATCACACGAGCTTCTCGGACCCTCTAGGCTGGTTATAACGTCAGCTCCTCTTCATCGCAGCCACACGGAATTTCTATGCCCCTTTTCTCCGCTCGTTTTCCTGAATTCAGTATTTCCCTCGAAGCGAAGGAGCAAACACAACAGGAAGAAGGCCCGAGAGCCTTCTGGGTGGAAGTTTGGTAGATGAACTGGAAGGCATGGTTGCTGATGCGAGGCGATGAAGTCGAACTTTTACAACCACTTCCACGGGAGGGCGCAAATACCCACCGGATGCATAATTTGTGCTCTTGGACAGCAGACAGGCCCTGATTCGAATTCAGATCGGGTCGCAGTGGCGATGAAAGTACGAAGGCCCTTCCTGAGATGGACTCAATCGCTAACATCTAGACACGATCAATGACTCGAAACTGCTTGAAGGTAATTCTCCACCTGCAAAGATGGCAGCGTGCTATATTTTACGGCAATACATTCACTGAGAGCTAATGGAACCTCCCTTTTCTAGAATGTGTCGATGTGTAGCCCCAGGTCGAAACACATTCCATGATTTGCGATATCCGCTATCCAACCATCCACCTTAATCTTCGTTCATATACCAGAGATCTACACGTAACAAAGCAATAAAGACACTTGGAGCAAGACTTGAAAGCGATGATTGGTTGGGACGAAAGAAGGGATAGAAAGGTTCTCCTCTGATTTATACCTGCCGCGTTCCGAAGTCACTCTGCATAGGCGCCGCGCTTGGTGGCATATCTCTAAGCGACAAAGGAAGGAGGTTGCAAAAGTGGGGCTACCACAACACGTTGTTGCTAGCGAAGATGCATATACGATGTGGCGAAAAAGGTCGCATAGTATGGAATAAGCGATTTGGGGAATTGGTGGAAATACTGGGAAGTGGAGCTAGTAGGATCTGAATATCTCAAGCGTAGAAAAGGGCCGAATTTCCCATATGCATTGTAAGCATTGCCACTTGGACCCTAAGTGGGACCCTTTTTGATAGGAAAGAGTTAAACTGTAATGCTATGGAGAGTTGATATCTTTTGATAGACTGGAAAGAATATTTACGTCTCAACTACAATGAGTTCAAGTAAATGTCTGATTGAGAGTGGTGAAAGTTACAAAAGCATTATTGTTGTCTGGCAAGATAAGAAACGAATCTTGAATGAAATCATTCTCAACTTGGTTTAATTATAACCACTTGAAGTAGAATTTAATGTATCTTTCTTCTACTGGCAAGATATCTAATGAAAACAACATTCCTTAATAAAAGGTTGCCTTTGAAGAGGCCCCTGAATAAGTACCGTTGTAGTTTGATAAGTCCCCGGTTCGCTCTAATGATGTGGTATACCTCATAGAAGATGTACCTATTTCAGCTTCTAACGGAGTGAAGAAATCGAATGCTTTAAGTAGAATAGACCTAGATTTCTTAATCGTTATCACCAAAATAAAATGCCCATGCGGATATCAAGCCCAAGATGCCCTTCAAAACTCCTCCTTGACAGACTATTTAAACCAGATCCCGCGATGCAATATGCCGCCTGACAACACAATGAAAGTCCAACGCTGTTATTCCACTCTTTCGATGGCGTAAAAACCCCCCCGCTTGGGTTTCTCTAGACACAGACGGCAAGATTTTCAATCGTGCTTATTGTTAGTGGATTAGAACGTTCGAGTATTCTTTGTCATCGCTGGCTCGCGCTTTTCTGCTCAAAGTCGACGCCAAAAACCGTCACAACCCGTGCCATGCTGTAGAAGTAGCCCTGGTCTCACGTTAGGCTTTAGCATGGAGAAATTCGAGACTTCATTATATCCCTTTGGAATGCCTCTGACCTGTATTACAACCACTTCTACCAACGCCTGATCATTAAAATGCTCTCTTGCTTTGGAAAAAATTTCGTTCGACACTTCTGGTCCCGTGATCACAGCATCCAAGAAACTGAGCAGTGCCATATCTTTCTCTGACCACGATGCTGCCTGTACATTCCCTGACGCTACCGCTAATATCTGTTCTTCGGTGAGCCCCGTCGCTTTCGCGGTTGGGACATGTTTTTTCCAATGATAGTCCGATGACGTGCGTCTTGAGACCCAAAGACTGACCAGCTCATTCGTGTATGGTGAGAGCGATGTGTCGCGGAAACACGCGGTTCCAAGTGAGAGCAAATGTGGGAGTGTTGAAGGAGAGTGGGCCAACATGCGGAACAGATTAAGCGGGGGGATAGTTTTAGGAAGCACCTCTGCTGGCCGGTACGGAATCCTTACTAAAGACGTTGACGAGGCCATACTTGTTAACAAGTGTAACTTTAAGAAGGATTCTGCGGGTACATTAGTGGTCTTCTGTTTGGGGAGCAGAATCATAGAAGGAAATACAAACGACTATCAGGGACAACGATTCTTATCTGCGAAGTGCAAGAGGGCTCCTATCCCAATGTATGTGCACCAACTCTAATTCTCGGACGCCACATTACGGCAGCATGAAAATACCTCATTGGCCGTAACTTATGTAAAGCAAGGGTTTCGTCTACCCTGCTGCTGTGTCCAAGTTCCGCTACCATGATTTTGAAGATGGAAACAACTTCTTTTGAATCGAAGAGCTGCTAACATAACAAGCGCAATCAAAAAATTATCATGCTCGGCAACTTCCCCGGCTTGAAGCCACCATCTAGAATGCTTACTGGGCTTCCCCGACAGTCTGGAATGGGGTAATTGTCAACCCTGCTGTCGGTACTCGCCTTGAAGCATTGCCAGACCCATGTTTGGCTGTGAGCATATTTGCCACCAACCTGCTTCGATTTCTGGATCAGTATATGGTTAATGCTATAAAAATACCACTCAAAACAGAAAGAAAGTCTGGGTTCCCTCCTGACTTTGCCGAAAGTCTGCTGGCCGAAGATGATTTCACACCTTCTCCGTCGGGAAGACACTAATCCACCCTCGACAATACTAGCCCATGAAATCGGCGGAGGGTGAGTACCATGGGGTGTGCCCTAGTAGATTCATAATCAGCGTGCATACGCTCTCCCCGGTCATCGGTGACGCCAGAAATCTTCGCGAGACTCAAGACACAAGGCGTCCCAAGCCTCGAGCCGATATTAATTCTGTGATCAGGCCATTTCGAGGTTACTTGGCTCATCTATGGGTAAGATAACAAAATTCCGACTTGTTCTCGGAACTAGTCTTAGTCGGGAGCTGTGAGACTTCTCTCCAACCTCAACCTAACAGTCGTGATGTTGTTCTAAGCTTCCAAGGCAGGATTCCCCCCAGTCTTGCTTAGCCATTCTTGCTGATCCTCCGTGGGGAATCCCACTCTCGCATAAAGCCACTTTTGATCGCCAAAATCGTTCGATAACTGGCGTCATTGCTCTCTCAAGCGATCTAGAGCTTGATGTTTGAAACGACAACGCCCCCGGATCTTCGTATTCGGAACTTCTTAGTGTTTGCTCTCCAGATGATCTTTCGGTTTGATGTTCTTGATCGACTTCTTGGCCATTTATTAATAGTAATCGCCGAATAATTGAAATGCTATTTTCTATGCGTTGCAACTTGTTTTAAATCCTTTCAAATGAATATTCGGTTTTCTTGCAGCCTCTTTCGAACGAAATTCTCCAAAGTATGATGATAAACTGTTTAAAGTTGCTTCCTATTATAGAAAAGATTGAGTAGATGAATTAAAGGTCTGGGTAACATACCTGTTGTCTACAATGGTAGACTTCAAGCTTTGTTACTGTACTTTGTGATTCTTCGTGGCCATTGTTGACCCCAAACAATGAGACACGCCACAATCATGGGGACTGTGAGTATCGCCACCGATGAATGTCTCGAGATGAGAGCCAGAAGGAATTGGTGCTTGGACGGGCTTCGACATAGTGTGCTTGTGATTCTCGTCGAAAGGCAATGCGAAGGAGAATGTAAGGAGATACGAGGAGGAGGGACTTAAGAGATTTGCTTAGCCAACTGAGGTTCAAGGGGCAGATTCGCTACCAAATGTTGCAGACCGCTCACGTGATGATATTCAAAATAATCCCTCCTTTGATATCCGTAAATATCGCTGAGTACCGCCGTAAAATTAAGTTATTAGCGATTCTAATCATTTGGTATAAGCAAGAGTGATTTATTCAAACATGTTCAACGACGGTAGCCCTAAAACTTGAATAGTTGGCAAGCATAGGATTTGCATGAAATATCATCCCATAAAAGAACATGCAAACAATTAGTTTTACCATCCTGTTAGCTAGTTGCAATATCACCAAGTCTAACTTTTACGTGTAGTGCAACTTCCTTGTTCGTATATTGGGGGCGGCCTTCTCTCGTCAATTGAAAATACTAGGTGCAACATTCTGACAGAGAATCAGAGGCGTGCTTGAGCGCCTATACTAATACTGCCAAACCATGACGACAAGCGTAGAGACGGGAAAGAGGGAGAGGCCATTAATAAACATCAAACATTCATGCAAAAATGCCTGTCCACAAGAATCATGAAGCAAGGAGATGAGGGGTTCTCTCTCTTCCCAGGAGCTCACAGACAAGGAGATGGAATTCTCTTTGCGGAGAAGAGGCACGGAGGCATCCGTATTCCCTATCAAAGCATAAGATAGTCCAGTCAACGTCAGTTCTGCAACCTTATTGGCCCTTGAAAAGTTGATTTCTCCAAACATTTCTAAAGGTGGGATGGTGACCATCTATATAAGGCTAGCAGAGCTTGCCGTAATTCTTTTAGAGAAGATTCTTCCAACAACCAAGATATTTAACAAAGGCCAATGTACCAGGGGTAGGCAATGCAATTAATGGAGGATGAGCCTAGTTCCCGATAATTCCTAGGGGGTTTTCTACTATTAACCGAAGCTAGACTCAGCGGCTCATTACCTCGGAATAAGATTCAGAGTCCGATGTCTTTTAAGCTCAAGATTACTCCAAGAATAGGATTCTTTTGTGGTTCAAAGCCCTAAAGTTAATCTTCATCAGCAGATGAAAAGTGGAAGCCGGGCATCGAGATTTTTGGGTGTATCTATGCTTGAGGTCTTTGGGTTTGACCGTTATTACTAGATGTATGGCAATAGCCCTAAGTTATTGTATAGGGTGCCGTTTCTTTGTTTCTTTGCCGCTTGTGGCTGTTTTTTGTAAAATCATTCACTTCGCCGCCTTCAAGTCTTCTGCCGGATGTCGAAGGCGGTGGCAAAACTTCAGCGGTGGTACGAGTACAAGCAACAGTGGGTGACAGAATTGAGTGTGCTTATGTCAGCCCTACCAAATTAAAATATCGTGATTTTTAGATAATATAAACAACCAAATACAATC
>MU251920.1:0-18207 GCA_019669835.1 Amylocarpus encephaloides
ATTATAGAGGGCAGTCCCTTTTAAATGTTTCTTGAGAAATACTCTCTTTACCCTACCCCAGAGACCAAATTCTGACTCCTGCATAAGGCTCTCAGGTCACTATAACAAGTGAAGTTAGAAATTCTCAACTCGGTGTTTTGGGATCCAGCCGGGGAGAATCAATAGCTTACTAGTGCAAAGCCAGTATCGAATAGCATCTTTATAGGTGAAAGGAGGCTTAAAATTCCTTTCCCAACCAGATTTAGGAGGAATTGCTCAGTCTGAGTCGTTTCTGCTTGATTTTTTCCATCCTTGGGCCAAGACCAAATACTCGCCCGCTGGTGCTTCCTGTCGCTCGGCTAGTCATCCAACCCCAGGCGTATCGTGGAAACTTCGAGTGGCAGCTGGAGGGGTTGGTGGATGGAACTCATCAACATGGTCGATGCCAGCATTGCCTTTTAATTGGGAGACTTCCTCGGGGGTTGCTTCCACGGTACAGTGCATTAACTGCTCCTTAACATCCGTCCAGGGCAAAAGGTCCTCGGCGCCAACAATTTGCTTGACAAAGTCGCTGGTCTTAGAGGTTTCGGCGTCATTCTTTGGAAAGACTGTGTAATATGATTTGCCCGCGGGGGGCTGCGTGACAGACTGACTGTCAAATCGAGGTAGATTAGCAGCCAGAATGCAGCTGGCAAAGCAGACGATAGATAGAACAAATTGAAAAGACCGCATTTTGAAAATTTGAGTTGGCAAAAGGAGATTTGAGAAGACGGTAAATAAGATAGAATAAAACACAAAAGACCGCGTGCCTGCTGGCTTCATATGAAATTGACCACTGATTCGCAGCTCCCAAATATGCATATCCACAACTACCAGCCTAACCATCTCTTCGACGGGCACCGATTCTGCGAGAAGAATCGAACGGCGTCAAAGCGATGACGGCTTCAGATGGCCTTGACGTGACCCAAGGCTTCACAACGATACTGGGCGCGGACGATCAAGATCCCTCGACCCAGCAGCATGGAGTTGGCTGGACCACCCGGCCGTTCCACCCCAAGTTCGACGGCCACAAAGCCCTTAAAGAGTCCTTCATCCAACAAATGAAGGACGACGAGATTCCCAGCGTCAAAAAAGCAGAGGTCCCATCGCCGCCGACCACCCCACCACCACCCCAGGAGAAACACGAATGCAACAGACTAGGAAGCAACAAGTTCCTCTTCAACGAATACACCGTCTGGGGCCACGGGCAAGTCGATTTTCAAGGTTTCCACTTCCACGCCCCCAGGGGCACCTGCAGTTCGACGCTTCTGTGGGGGGGGGGGGTTCTTTTCCCTCTAGAAACTGGTCTCATGGAATGGATAGGAAGTTCTCGTGTGATAGGTTTGATGGCGCAGATCACGGCGATGCGCTGAAAGGGGAGTGGAAAGGCTGGGCTCTGCTGCCTGACGCCTGGCACTTTGATTGCGGAAATGGGGACGACGGCCGCGAGTGGACGGCCAGATTTAGAACTGGGGTCTTTCAGAAAAAAAGCGTGGGATATGCCGCGAGGTCTGCTGGTGCCCCAAATGATGACTGCTCGGGTTCTGGGTAAGGGGTTGCGATTTTGTCAAGGATGCTACGATTGGGTTCGATCGTGGAGTTTTCGTTGTTTGGGGTGCAAATACGTTTGCTAGAAATAGCATCGAGGGGTCTTTTCTAGTGGTTGTTGGCACGATTTCTTGGGGGGGATAGAGAGTGCGTTGTTAAACATGTTCTATGGTGGTTTTAGACAGCCATTTCAGCGGCACATCTAAGATCCTGAGCTTCGAGGGGACTCGCGCTGTGTGGCAAAAGAGTTATGTGTCTTGGCTTGCTAGACGTTAATTCGTTGCCAATTGTGTCTACAAATATGACATGGCTTCATTTGGCTAGGGTGTTTCAACCCACTAGCTGCAGTTTGCAGAAAAATCCGAATATTGTTCAACAATTCGGATGCTTGGCTCACCACCAAGTTCGCCAACCCAGGCCTTCTTCTCTCCACGCCCTCCCGTTTCATCGACTCATAGCAGTGTCTTCCTCGTAGTTCACAACCCTCCAAATCTTGTCTTCTTCCGAATTTCTTTTCGAGTGGAAAGCAATCATGATATTCGGTTGACCTCGTGGATGGTGGCAGGTACTGACAAGTTATCACAGTGGATCAGGAAGTGCTTGAACACCATACCGAGCCGCAATCAAGAGGAAATCAAGGAGATACCTCGACACCAAGTCCATTTCATCATCAAACATTTCTATTTAGCTCCCCAAGAGCGGGTCATTTTCATGATCCCCTAACAAGTCTTCCTCGCCAGTGTTGCCCGCGCCAGCAACATATCGTGCTGCGTAGACGAAGGGGATAATAAACGGGATCCTATGAAACCGAGTTAGTAGCATAGTCTTTGCATCAAGAAGGGCATTTGAAGCAGAGAAATGTGCTTACTGGCTCACAACCCCCGCCTGAGCAAGGTTCTCCGTTCCCAGACTATGCTCGCCCGTTGCTATGACGGCGCCAATCACCATAGCGGTCCAGACTGCTAGCGAGAATACGGGTTTCACCAGTTCCAATAATAGATAGCTTTGGGGATCGAGGCCCTTGGTTGAGAAATTGCAGTAGACCTCAAAGCTGGTCAAGGGGAGCGTGATGAGTGCGAGAATGAGGAAGAGGATCCAGGAGCTGCGGGTACGTGGTTCGTGTGAGCAATGGGGGCATAAGGTGGGCGTTGAGGGGAAGGAGAGGGGGGGGCGGATAGACTGACATGAATGCTAAGGTTGGGTCTGATTTAGCGGCAAGGAGGAGCAAAACGAGAGATGTGAACGCGAGGAACGCGAGGACGAGGGTGGACTGCAGGCCCCAGAAGACAACAAGAAAGACATCATTCATTGTGCCCGGGCTCGAGGACGTGCTGGGTTGGACTGTGCTGACCATGGCGGCGATGTCAGGGTTGGGTACGAGCATCTGAAAACAAATCCACAGTACACGAACAATCTCTAGATGGCGCCGTGCTTAGGCGTAGTGGGAGTTCCACTCGGTTTATTCAAACGGAAAACAAATTGGGTTGCGATAGGAGAGATGATGCTCTATGTTGACGTGTTGGTTGAGTTGCATGGCCCTGTTAATATATTAATAGCCTAGGATTTTGATCGAGGCTGGGTCTCTCGGCGGCGCGGCGGCATGAATAGCGTTCGTGGCAAGGGCGCTACGAATATTATACGAAGTCAAGCGGCGAAGATCAGGTGTTCATCTACCTAAGCTAAGGAGGTACTTACTTGAGTCGCTACCTTTTACGTCCCTGTGGAGGTTTAAGTACTTTCGAAGCACTCGGAGTGCCATAACTCCCTTGGAGGCTATTCGTCCAAATCAGGCGTTTCAAGCATCCCGGTCTTTGGCTGCCCCCTAGAACGTCATAAAAACGTCGTCGATTCCGAGACGAATACCCCTGTCACAAGAATCACTAGAAGACACGATGAGTGCGCCTAGAAGACCGCCTGTTCGGGTACCAGACTGACATCAAAGACCAACAGAGCCCCCGCCGCCCCAATGCCACGCTGGATAGCCTTATCGTAGGCTCCCATTTCATACTTTTAGACCTCCACTGCAAAATATTCTCGCTGTGTTTCCATCTTAGACTTAGACAGTCGGCTTCCGCTTCCTTCGAGGGGGATATTCAAACGATCAACTGGTACCACGCCTCATGTCCTTGGCGACCTGCAACCGCTAAAAGTGTTTAAGCGCCTAAGCTCGGTCCAAGCCAAGTCACATATTTATTGAGCCTGAGGCTGAGATCCTCACATCACAGGGCCAGCCACGCCAAGAGACTCGCTTCTCGGGGGGAGAAACTCTCCCCCTAATCGTGCGCTTGCCTCCCCCACCAAAACACGGCCTCCTACTCCGTACTGTACAGTACGCTTCCGCTCGTCGCTTTTGCGTATCTCTCAGATCGCCACGCCTTCACCGCGAACAGAGACGTTGTGTCCTGATGCCATGCGGCAACGAAACCACAACCCCCCGCAGTAGAACCTCGAGACACAAATCCTGTACGAATACTCCGTACGTAGGGACCACGTGCCCTTCTGCACGGAGTGCATTCCCCCTGGCAAGCTGGCATAGCCTCCCGACGACACAGGATATGCTGCCGGGCATCCAGCAGAAATAGGGGCGTCACCGCACGACTGCAGGAGAAGCTGATCTCTGCACCAGAGTTGCTGGACGGCGGAATGCATTTGTACTCTCCCCCCCTAATTAATGTCCGCTACGTTGTATTTGCACCCCTCACCTTACCATGGTGCCGCTACGTGCTAAGCAAGTAGAAGTACAGTACAGTACCCCCGTACAGTACGTAGCTTTCGTACGCCAATCCTTCAACATGCTTCCAGCCAACCACTGCTCCCATCACCGTCTGCGGCCGTGCGGTGAGACTCGGTGCAGTCCAGCGATCCCAACGTACGGAGGTACTGTACGTACGGGGAGGTACCAGATTTAATTACATCATGCTCAATCCTGGGGTGTGGACAGATATCGAAGGCGGTGCGTGTTGATTCGAGCACGTCAGGAAATTGTCTACCTCTTTGACATCATGGTTTGTTTGTTTGTTTGTTTATTCCTTTGACGTCCTGTGTAAGTCAATGACCATAGTAGGACGCCAGAGCCTCAGGTCTGGGAGCCGAATGGTCGACTAGCTACGGGTCAAGATGTTTTCCTGCCAGTCTTCTGGTCTTTGACATCTTTGACATCATGGTATCTTGGACGACGTGATATCTTTGCGCTCTTGTCTCAGCACAGGTGAAGAACGAAGGATCTTCTCCATCGGCATGTGGGGAAGAAGAAGGTCCACTGGCTTGATATAAATCCATCGCCGTCGAAATCGATGGTCTGTTGTATCCTTTGCATCTCTTATTCCAGTAGCACAGGTGAAGGATGGATGGATGGATGGATGGATTCTGGGGTTTATTGCGCGGTCTGAGTCCGTCGGACCCGATCACGCGAACTCCTTACCCCTCGCTTCGAGACCCCCTTTCCTCAAGAGGAGGCGTCCTTTGCCCTACTGTAGAAGACAGCCCCATCAACGGTACCGAGCCCAACAGACCCTCATTTGAGCTAGTCCTCCAGGGAGGGATTCCTTCCTTTTGCTGCGTTCCCAGCAACAGCCATAGCCATGGCCCGGCCCCTAAGTTCTCACGCGCGCTATTCTGTAGGAACACATAGGGAAATCACGCCAATGAAATCCGCCGTCTTGATGTCTTATTCGGAAGCATTCTCCCATACTGCAAGTATCATCGCCGGATCAAACATCTCATTCGGCCTCCATGACACTCATGCACCAACAGCTCGCATCTGTGATCTTCCTCGCCCCTCTCCCTCCCCTGAGCCCCCTCCCCTCGTGCTCTCATCTCCGGACCCCAGGCCGTTCGTGGTCTCACCCCTGGCAAGGCTGGACCAAGGTGAAACCTCACACCCAGGATCGCCGTCCCCAATGGGAATCCCCATCAGCTCCCATGGGCCATGGGCACGCCCTGGCCTAGTTCTCGGCACCGTCTGTGGCTCTCGACCGGCTGCTGGCCGTGGCGGTGGCGCCTGTTTCGACGTTTCGTATGTCGTCTCCCGTTTTTTGCACGCTTCCCCCGAACGCCTCGTCACTCGTAGGTCGTAACGCGTAACTCGTAACCTCGCAAGGCCTCGGTACGACTCGAACGCAGCTCGTCAGGTTCCTCTGGAGTGGAGTCGGGGTCTGGCTCTGGCTCTGGGCTCTGGACTCTGGCTCTGGACTCTGGCTCTGGACTCTGGCTCTGGACTCTGGCTCTGGACTCTGGCTCTGGACTCTGGCTCTGGACTCTGGACTCTGGACTGAGGAGTCTCGACTGGCGTCTGGTCAGTGACCGATCCCTGGAAAGAGAATTTGTGCCTGCAGCCGGTCGGTGTTGTCAATCCTGGCTCGTGGAGTCGTGGGATCTGGCCCATCTGGCATCTGGGCTGGCTGGTGAGGCGTGAGTCGAGTCGTGGGTCGAGTCGTGACTGGTCCTGCTCGAGGATCAAGGGGGAGAAACTCATGCAAGTCCGTACGGAGTGCCGCATGCGTATGCATAGCACGGCAAGCATCCGTGGTCAACCACGACGGCGAGACTGTACTGTAGCGATGGCGACGGCGACTTTCATTCCTTCTACCAACACAAACCAACAATCGTGCAGCTTCTATTTCGCTTTCGCTTTCTGCTTCTGCTTCTGCTTTTGTTTCTGTACCCTTTCCCCTCCCTTTCCCTCTCGAGGACACCGACGCCCGTTCCTTTCTCCTCCTAATCATCGTACCACACCCTCCCTCCTCTCTTGTGGTCGTGTGTTCCCCGTCTCTTCTTCTGTTCTGCCCGCTCTTGGTCTCTGGAGGAGGGGACGTCGTCGTCGCACCCCTTACCAGTGGACGGTCAACGTCACTCGTTACGTGAAGGTTACTCCGCATCTCGCAATTGGCTTCGACGAGGACGCTTGAAGCGGGCCCTGTTCCTGTTGACGGACGAAAAAGAATCCCACTCGGCCTACGCAATTCATTCCTCGCACCTCTTCACGCCTTCGTTTCTCCTTCCAGCAGAGCCAATTGGTTGATATTTCTTCGCTGTTGCCCTTCGATCCACCCACCTCGGAACATCGACGTTCCAGTCCTGTCACCGTCGTCATCATTCGTTCACGGAGAGAGGTCACGAAGGACACGAAAGACACCGCCTCCGCAGGCTCGCAGATCTCAATTCCCTTTCGATTCACATACAAATGTCCTTCCGCTCCCCTCGATCACCACTTCATTCACCGACCGATTTCTCACGACGAGGCTTTCAACCGCTTCCGAGTGCTAGCAACGACGAAAACATGGGTTCAGAAACAGGCATTCAATTGAATGCCATGCCGCGGCGATCCGTGTCCTCCTCCACGGGTGCTCGTAAGCAAGGAGATGGAACGAATCTGCCAACAGACTTTTCTTCGGCCACCACGTTCCAGGATGAGGAGAAGAAGGGATTCTTCAAGCATCGAGGTCCCGGGAAGAGGAAGGACCCCAAGCAAGCACCCCCCCCTAGAAGGGGCACCGATGGCGAGGAGATATCCATCAACAGCATCGGAAGATTCTACAACAAGATCATCAGTTTCTCCATCGTGACACGTTATTTCGTTTACGTGTTCCCTATTGGAGCCGCTCTCGCCGTTCCGATTGTCATTTTCGGCAGAGACAAAGACCTTCGGGCCAAAACCCTCGCCAGCACGACCGTTCGGGTCTACCTGTTCTTCCTGTGGCTTGAGATCGTCTGGTGTTCCGTATGGGTCTCGAAACTTATGTCGAAGGTGGTCCCCGGCATCTTCATGGCATTGGTTGGGGTGGTGAGTTCCGGGACTCGGAAATATGCCCTGATCTTGAAGGCCGTGGAGATCGAATTGAGCTTGGTGGGATGGGCGGTCACATCGTTGGTTACTTTTACTGCTCTCATCGAGAACGACACGATCAACCGCCGCACGGAACCGGCTGCACGCTGGATCAAGGTCATGAAAAATCTGCTACTTCCTGCATTTTTTGGAACCCTGATTCTTCTCTTCGAAAAAATGGTCATCCAACTGATCAGCATCAACTATCACCGCCGCTCCTTCGACCAACGGATCAAGGAGTCGAAGCATAGTATTCATCTTTTGGGCCTTCTCTACGATGCTTCCCGAGCTCTTTTCCCCGAATACTGTCCCGAGTTTCGCGCGGAAGACTATGTCATCAACGATTCCCTTAGTGAGGTTGTTGCCAAGGCAGGTGGACACAAACGATCCGGCTCTGCGACTCCTCTCAAGGTGCTTGGAGATATCGGAAGAATCGGAGACAAAGTCACTTCCGTCTTTGGAAACATTGCATCAGAGATCACTGGAAAGCAGGTTTTTAACCCCACGGCCGCTCATTCCATTGTCGTCGAGGCATTGGAGAAGACTCGATCATCCGAAGCACTCGCCAAGAGATTGTGGATGTCATTTGTGGTCGAAGGACGAGAGGCTCTATATGCAGAGGATCTTGAAGAGGTTCTAGGTCCCTCTCGCGGGTTGGAAGCCGATGATGCGTTCAGCTCCTTGGATGGTGACGGCAACGGCGATATCAGTTTGGAAGAGATGATCCTGAAGGTGGTGGAAATTGGCCGTGATCGGAAGGCCATTGCATCCAGCATGCACGACGTAGGACAAGCGATTGGAGTTCTCGACAACATTCTTCTCTGGGTGTTGTTCGTGATCGTGATCTTCATATTTGGTAGGGACCTCTTCATGCGATCCAAAACCGCTTCGCTAACAATCTCTAGTGGCCTTCCAAAACACCAACTTTGTTACCACACTGGCAACCGCAGGCACAACACTTCTCTCGCTCTCTTTCGTCTTCGCTGCCACGACCCAGGAATTCCTCGGTTCTTGCATCTTCCTGTTCGTCAAGCACCCTTTTGATGTCGGGGATCGGGTTGACATCGTCGGCGGTGGCGCGGAACATCTGGTTGTGGAACAGATCTCCCTGCTCTACACGCTTTTCAAGCGCATCGACACCATGAAGATGGTTCAAGTTCCCAACATCGTTCTCAACAACTTGTGGGTCGAGAACGTCACTCGCTCAAAAGCGATGAAGGAGCAACTCGACATGTTCATCGCGTTTGACACTTCTCTAGAGGACATTGAGCTTCTCCGCAAGGAAATGGAGGTTTTTGTCCAGCACCCAGACAATTCTCGCGATTTCCAACCTGATTTTACCTTGGAAGCGGCTGGTATTGGCAATATGGACAAGTTGCAGCTTAGGATCGAAATCCGACACAAGTCCAACTGGCATAACGAGACGATCCGCGCCTCGAGACGATCCAAGTTTATGTGCGCGCTCGTTCTCGCTCTTCGCAAGGTCCCCATTTACGGACCAGGTGGTGGCGGGGAGGCGCTTGGAGGGCCGACAAACCCTGGGTATAGCGTTTCCGTCTCCGATGCCGACGCAGCAGCAGCACGAGACAAGGCAAAGAAAGACAAAGAGGGAAAGCGACTCGTTCCACCGGCACCACCAGCAGACGCTGCAGGGAATGAGAAGGAGGCTGCTGAAGCTATGAATTCCCGGGACCCGGTTACCGATGCCGCTCACCTTGACGGAGGCTGGAGCAGCTCCAGAGACGATCAGACGCTCGGAGATAGGCAGAGCGAGGATCGGAGACGCAGTATCGAGATTGGTGAATTGAGAGAAGGTCTCATGAAACGCAGATCCACGCGTGGTCGGAGACGTGCTGGTGACCACGTTCCGGAACAAGCTCCGCAACCTCACCCCAACATTAGCGTTACTGGTCCAGAGACATATCAGACGTACCAAACCCCAGGTTACGGTGGTCAAGGAATCTTGGATGAAGAGGCAGAGCTCGGCATCCATGAGACTCATTCTACGGGCCCCTTGGGTCAGCATGGACAGGATCACTTCGGCGCACCACAGCCATCCCACCCGAGCGGCCCTGCATACAGCATCTACCCTCAGCAATCGCAATACCAACAATCACAACCCCCGCTCCACCCATCAACCAACGCTCCCATGAACACTAGCCAGAACGCCCAAGC
This sequence comes from Amylocarpus encephaloides, assembly GCA_019669835.1. NCBI lineage: Eukaryota > Fungi > Ascomycota > Leotiomycetes > Helotiales > Amylocarpus > Amylocarpus encephaloides. Next base: position 9,566 of record MU251920.1, read on the forward strand.
CGCCGGAGCACCGCCAGCAAGTCGATCACGAAAGCTAAGTCTAAGCGTTCGACCGGGCAACAGCAACACCGGTGCTGGATCTAGCAGCAACCAATGAAGCAATCCCACGAGCAAAATATCTCCCCGAGGCGTCCAGATTGAGTTGGTTTAGGAAGAAAGTCCTGTCATGATATACCCGCCCATCGCCTCGAGTTTGAGGACGTGCCAGGCATGAATTTTACGTTTTTCCTTTTCGCTCTTGCCCTTCACGATACAGGGTCGGGTGGCCGGGGAGGAGCGTTTTGTGTAATTCTTTCTGGAGTTGAGATGGGGTGGGATAAGATTTGATGATGGGCTGTGAAAATTTAGATGGCCATCACTGACTGATAATGTAGTGGAAGGGCCAAAATTGGAGGAATACAAACGTCAATGACAAAACTTCAAAGACAGACTTGAATCTGGCTGCATCTTGTGATGGCGATTTGGAATTTAAAATTCTTTGGCAAAGTTCCACCAGTGGCGTTGCAACGTTTGAAGTGGCCTGCCGAAGAAAGGGGGGCATACACCTACGAGTAGGATAGAGGGGGTGAATTTCGTCACGGAGGATATCTCCTACATCATCTATGCAGAGGACGTGAGGAGAGCTTCTGGCAATAATGATCAATGAAGGTGCCATGAGATTATGTGGGACTGTCATTTGGCCTGCGAGATAGAAAGAGGAGCGAGAACGACGAGTCCGTAAGGGATCTTTCGATGTGTACTTGTCGGGACATGGCAAGCTTGGTGAAGAGGGGGAGGGAGGAGAGAAGACACTGGAGGGTCTGTCTGAGTGTGAACATGGGGTTTGGCGAAGCGTGCATCGTGGTCACGTGTTCCAAACCGAATCGCTACGCCGGAACCATTGATTCGCAGGAGGCGTCGGGGCTTCTCGTTGGTCATAATGGGTGGATCCAGCCTCGTGGATTCCACGCCTCCTACTGTACCGTATTGGTCTAGATCACTGACCTAGTTAGGCGGGCCGTTGGAATGAGGGTTGCACCACGGCATATTTCATCGTCCTCCTTCCCTGAGGGCAAGTCCTCTTTATCTCGAGCAGAGCATCGCTAGGGTAGGTCGCTCGCGTTCAATTAGTTCGCCAGGCGTCTTGTTTGGATTCCCTCGGTTGATCAACGGATTATTAAATCCATCTACAGCGCAGCATTCCATCAGTGCTCTGATTATTACATGGGAGGGAATTTCGAATTTCGCTAGAATGCGAAGGTTTGTACAACATAGGTAACTAAATTAATCCTCGAATTATTACATGGGAATTTCGAATTTCACTAGAATGCGAAGATCTGTTCAACATAGGTAATCAAATTAATGCCCTGTGATAATTTATAGGAGCGTTCTTTAGTCACACTCGGCCTCGTCCTCTTGCTCTAAATAAGTCTTCTACCGCCGTTGTATCTTCTAGTACCTCTACCTCTGTCTCTAGCTAAGCTTTGGTTTTCCTCCGGGGCCTTCGCTTACTTATATATATCGGGGACACCTAGATCCGACGACTCTTTCGACTCTCTATCGCGACTCTCCTCTTCACACTTTACTCGACTCGGCAACGCGTTTTGACGACTCCTCCCGACTCGATATTACGACTCTCCCTCTTCGGCACGTCTCTATGTTCTCTCCTCGACTCGGGCGTCGCCCTCTGCCATTTTACGGGTTTGAACATACTTGAACAGACTCTCGAAGGAAGGAAGCTCGGACAAGAAGGTATTTTCGGAGGTAGAAGGAGATGAAAAGAAGTGAGATGCTACAGATAGGACTACACGCACCCCCTTGCAGTTAAGGTAAGATGAGATAAGCGGGGGTATAAGAGCTAAAGAGCCTACCTCGAGGGTAGCTTCTACCTACTTAAGATAAGAAAGGATTTATGCCGGGGTGTGTGTGTGTAGTTGGCCTAGGTTTTAGATATGTTTTTTTTTTGAATAATTTAGAGTGCTTTTAGGCCTGGATACTTAGCTAGGACGACATGATTTTAGGCTATACTTGTGAGCTGTTTTATGTGCTCAAGGGCATGCACTTGTCGGTAGTAGGTAGGATCGGGGACACCTAGTCATGTGATCTAGGCACGTTGGTTCGCAGGCACGTGGCCTAGGTCCCGATATAATATATATTTTCACGTAATTGATTGAATACGCCATTTTAAGGAATTAAATTAAAAGCTCCTTTTTCGTGTGCATTTTAACCAATCAATTCACTTCGCCCAGGCAATTCAATCAATATTTAACGCGGGTATTATTGAATTCTCCAAATTAATTCGCCAATTGTATTGTTCTGATTACCCAAATCCGCTCTAGGGACAGTCTACATTCTTATTATCCCTTTCAGTTATGGCTCTCCTGCCTGTTCTAAATCTGCGGCCTATTGACAATTATCACCGTATCTATCAACACCTCGCTAGACATTCCCATCGTCACCCCCCTCTCGGGGGGCTACACCCAAAGTATCTTCCCTTTGAACTCGTCCGACACTTCAAAGCGGAAGGGCTCGTTTGGGTCTCGTGGGGCTCGGAATGGCGCAGTGCGATCTTTGCAGGCAGCAGCAGCGGCGGCGGCGGAGGCGGCTGTTGAGGTGTTAGTCGGATATTCAATCAGAAGAACGACAAAGCGGCGTCTAGCTTTGAGAGGAGTAGTTTAGAGAGACTTACCAGCCGCTGCTTGGGCGGGCGTGGGCCTGCCGGTCCAGCCAGGACGTGTCTTTGCTCGTTCTTCGTCCGTCAAGGGCCCGGTCTTGGGGGTGGTACGCCTCCCTGGGCAAGTTGGTACGTGGGGGACGAGGTTGGTGAGTTGGTGGGGTTCGCGGCGCCACAGGGAAAATCGAGTCGCCACGGTGTCTGCGTGGAAAGTCCGCTCGAATTCTGGGAAGATGTGGCCTTGGTTGTTGTGGCTCCGGAGGTAGGACAGTTCTTTGGCCACTTCGATTGCTATGCCGGGGTTGCCCAGCCCTAGATTGACGGCATTCTGTCGGTTGTTCACGAACCAGTACAATAGTACTTCTTGTTCGATTCTGGTCCATTGAAAATACATGGCGACGTGATCTTGTGTTTGTGATCTTGTGTTTGTGAATTGTGGTTGTGAATTGTGGTTGTGAATTGTGGTTGTGATTTTGTGTATGTGTTTTGTGTTTGTGATCTTGCGGTTGTTGCGAGAGGAAGAACGAGACATGTCGAAAGCGTTCACGGTATTTAAGGGAGCTAGCTATAAAAGAGTGGCGGGTATAAATTTGGCGCTAGTGGATGCAGAGACATTAATTTTGAAACCACCAAGCTTGACAGAACCTATTTGCAAATAAAAATACATGGAGTTAAAATTAACGCTCCAGGGCTTCATCATCCGTCCCCTAAATCTATTTCCACGCAGATCTATATCGGCTCTTCAATTTCTAACTATTAACGACAGTAGAGAAAGTATAATATCTACTTAAGTAAGCCTTGCGACTAGGAGTCTTGTTCGCTTTTTGAAATCTGGGTGTTCAGAGCATATGAGTAGAAAGGTTAATCATTCAGAGCTAACTACAGAAGGGTAGCCGCTATATGTACTACAATTTCCCTTTGTTTGTCTTAACAAATTGCTTCCACCCCATGACGTCTTCTGCTTCCATCGCATGACGTCCTCTTTCCACAAATACCAAATAGCAAGCTTCTAGAAAGTGCTAAAGCCCTTGTTATTTCAGCACTCCCACTCTATTCTTGAAGCTTGATACCATGTTTATCTGAGGTCATCATGCCCATCATGCCTGGCATTCCACGAAACTTCTCAAAAGGTCCTCTTGCTAACGGCCTAGTTAGCCCATCAACAAACATATCCTTCGTTGATACCAATTCAAGCTTTACTTCACTTTCGAATTTTAGCGAGCCTTTACTATTTGATAAAGCTCGGGCCGGAAACGTGAGCCCCTCGCTTATTTTCTCATCTGGGAGAACGAACCACTGAGCAGCCTCACATGGGATAGATTGAAGACAACCTCAGACAACTCTTTGATTGCGATTATTTAGTAGTCAGTGCTGCAAGATATACAGCTTTGAGCATGCTTGTGTGAAGCCTCTTAATTTCACCTATACAACGCCTCCTTCTTAAAGCCGACATACCTCAGGAAAGTTCCTCAAAACAGTCTCCACCAAACTGTCCGACCCAGTCGCGATAAACTTCATCTTCGGGGCCTCTCTCTTGACCTCACCATACAACTCGATCACCTCCTCGAAGAGCACCGTGGATTCGACGTGTCCTCTAATACACCGCCCGAGAATAATGTCACCCCAAGCTTGCTTTTCAAGCTTCTGTTTGAGAGCGTTCAAGGACTAGGCTGAGTCAATGGGGATAAAGTTAAAGCCAATGTTGGAGAAGAGAGCGCGAGTGGCGTGCCTTTTAGGTTTGGGGGGGTCTGCTATGATGATGGTGTCGATGGGAACGCCGGCGAGGCGTTGGCTTAGGCTCAACACAAGGATGAATTTGCGAGTAGAATAGTTAGCCGCCATAGTAGGATGTTTGATAGATTAGAGCTTGAAGGTCAAAAAAAACTCCCAGTGGGACGAACTGGTTGTCTCGTCAGAAAGATGTTAGTGGGATTTAGACGTGGGACTACAAGATCAATTATCAACCGAGAACCTCTAGCATACAGGCCAGAAGTCAAATCTGCGAGGCAAATCTTGTTGGTGGGAAGTGGTAAGGAAGAGAGATGAGGTTTGAGGATGGAGGCCAAGTCTTATACATGGCTTGAAAAGCCGGTCACTTTGGCCGACCGGTGAACTTTTTCTAGTCTACCTAGCCCGTATTTGAATTGCAAGAATTTCACAACGCCAATTCACTCGGGAACTGCTTGATCATGGAGCTGACACAAATTATCTCGATCTGTCAAAGCTGGGTCGCGTGTTTTAACCGAGGTTCTCCCTGCCAAGAAAATTTAAGCGAGGGGTTGAAATTTGTGGGCCCGTGCTTTATAAAGTAGATAAAACAGCGGCTTGGACTTATATTTTGGCAGACTACGTTTTATTCAATGCTTATTTGTTGACGCTTCAAACTGAAAGTTATATAGATAGGAAAGATATAATCAAGCAATAGCACCTTAAGTTGTTCCTACTTAGTGATTTCAGGGGAACAATAGCAGTTTAGCCACAGTTCCTGTCAATAAAAAGTTATTATTATTTGGAGAACTACTTCATACAGTAGTGTACATTCAATATCACGCACTAGAACCCAACCAGCCCCACACCCACACCCGCGTCGAATAGCTTTGTAATTGCTTTTTGATGTCGTGAGCCTCGCTCGCGTGTCTTGTTTTCCGGCTTCGTCGACCACAACATAACAATTTCGCATCACGGCAAATCCCATCACAATGTCTCGAGAAACGTGGACGATCACTGAGAAGCGGCTGGTGGCCTACTGGATGACCAACAAGAAGCGTCTGGATATGAGCGCTGGTATGGTAGCAGATGAGCTAGAGAAGGAGACAGATTTTCTGCGCGGTCTGGGACAACCAGATCTGTATCTACTGCCAACCGCACCTCGTCAGTACGGTTCTGATGCCATTGTCAAGCAATTTAGGTTAATCAGGGAGGGAAATCCTGCCGTCATCCCACTCGCTCCAATGGGTCCAAATAGACGGACCACAAAGAGAGAGGGTACTGCGTTAACCGCATCAGAGGCAGCCAAGACGCGCCCTACAAACCCAAAGAGCAAGGGGGTGAAGAGGGCGAGGAAGACAGGGAGGGAGCAGAAAGGAAAGAAGATCGAGGAGAAGAAGACACGAGAGAGGGATGGGGGAGAGGGAGGGGACATGGTTACTGACGGGCGTGCTATTGAAGCACGTCGTCGTGTTTCTTCCACTGGTGAGTCTTCTCAAACAGCCGTCTTCCGCTCGTCTACTCTGCCTTTCATTCTACAAACGACTAACATATCATAGCCGCAATCCCCAGTGCCCCTGCCGCCCACTTCTTCTCACCAACTCCATCCCCGGTTCCTGTCTCGGCCCCAGTCCTACCACCTCGAACCCTTTCTCCAGCACCATACCACCCCCATGACCTCTGGTGGTTGGGCGAATTACGTCCACCAAGCCGCCACCCACAGGACCAGCCCGCACGCCTCCCCCCCTCTCGCCTGTTCTTCGCCCGCGGGCACCAACGCCAGACCCTGTTGCCGCCGCCGCAGCTTCCCTCGAGGAGGCCCGCCAAATCTCCGGGTGGACCCAGGAAGAGTTGGACCGGTTTTGGGCAGGGGAGGATAAGTTGAAAATAGAGAGGGCGAGAGAGGAGAGGATGTATCGTGGCGAGTAGGGGAGTGTGGAAGAGAGAGTGTCTGTTTGGGGAGAGAGCATGGAGGGAGTAGAGTGGGCGAGAAACTTGGGTGGAATTTTATTGTATAAGTCTATGAGAATAGCACACACCTTCGAGTGTTTTAAGAAGACGAATTTGATTGTTATGAAGGTGCTTGAATTAGCCTCAAACAGACGAGGGATTGGTCTTGGTGTGAGTATAAGAGGGCTGGTGTGGGACGTTCCTCTTGTTAATGACCATGCCTTCAAGTCGGTTTGATGTATTGCGTGTCTCGTATTAGTACATTTATATTTTCTGATACTAATGTAGGAGTTGCCAAGATGACCGTAACGTTGCGTTTATCAGACCTCTGCTTCTTTTTCAAGAGGAGTATGAAAGTATGTGTGATCCGCGTAGGGCATTCATATTGTCTAGAGCCAACCCAGAGGAAATTTAGTTGCTCGTATACTCACCGTCAACTGCTAATAGCCTAACATCGATTTTACGCCAAAAGCCAGGCGGTATATTTCGCGAACTAACTACGTCCTTTTGGTCAGGGAATATTTCGAATATTTAAAAAATTTATTACAATTCAGCGTTTATCTAATTACTCTAGCTGTAAAGCTATCTTAGGTTAAAATCTTCATAATGCTGGAAATTACGATTTCCCATACAATATGTGGTAAAATAGGGTCAAAATTCTAGGCTCTCGACAACAACCTCTGTACTATAATGAAATTTTTTAAAACAACGTAGTAACTTTACGTATAACGTGGCTTATCAGTGAGTCGCGCACTTTCCCTTGGCACCCAAGCTACAAACTTTAACACGTGTTTTCTTTATAACTAAATATGAAAGTTTAAACCTAAGAAGTAAGAATCATTCTAGCTATAGAAGCTATTCGATCATCTAGAAAAATTAGCTACCGGTCTACTATAAAGATCTATAAAGTGCCTGAATTAACACTTTACAATAGAATAGCCGGCCGAACCCCTCGTCCCGAAGCTCGTTTAGTAAGTTATAAATTAACCGAATTAGAAGAGGAAGTGATTCTTTAGTATATACTTAATATAGACGTAAGAGGATTTACGTCCTAGCTAGCTAGTATAGAAGATATAGCTAATTTTATACTATAATCTTAAGAGGGACGTCGTATTAGAAAGCTCTAGGTATATTAATTTATATAATAATAACTAGAGTTAAAGACACGTTTTAATCGCGTTTACGACTTCTAAAGGGCCTTATATAAGAATCCTAAGCTTATTAGTATATAAGTATAAGAGTTAGAACTCTAGAATATACTTAGACTAATAGCTCTCGTTAAATACTAACTCTTACTAAGTACTAACTCTCGCTAAGTACTAGCTACTAGTAGAATTCGATTTAGTTTAATACTACTCTATTCTATTACTTCTAGAAGGCTCTAGTTATCTCTTCTTATATATATAAGATCTTATAGAAGCTATACTTATATAACTCTATATACTTCTTAATTTAATTTTAAAAACTATTTCTTTTAAGTTATTTAAGGTCTAGTCTTTTATAGTAGAAGTACTTTACTCTTATCTATTACTTATAGACTAGAGTTATATATATATAATATATATATAAGTAAGTACTATAAGTAATAATAAGTTAGTTTATAACTTCTATTAGTTAGATAGTATAGTAAATAAAGTATAACTTTATACTATACTAGATAAGCTAATAGTATTTATATAGAGTTAATAAGAAATAAATATATAGTTAAAATAAGAGATTACTTAATTATAGATAGTACTTAATAGTATATAAACCTTAGAATACTAGAAGATATATATATCTAAAATAGACTCTACTATAGACCTAGAAGATCTAATTAGAAAGTTAAAATACTTACTCTCTTACTCTAATTAGTTTATAAATAAAAATAAGTTACTATACTCTTAATTTAAAGACATTCTAGAAGCTAAGCTTAAAATTAATACTAGAGCTATTATAACTATATAAAGTTAAACGAAAACTACTATATTAAGAGAATAATAAAGTAAGAAGAGAAGAGAGTTCTAGAGAAATAGAAGCTTAAATATAAGATACTAGTAGTATATATATACTACGTACTATATATACTCGGTCTCTAGTTTCTCTAACTTTATAATAGTACTCTCTCTTTTAAAGAAGGTTATTCTTAATTAAGTATTTATAATTAAGTTACTATCTAAATTATTATAATCGTCTCTTCTACCTTTCTAAGTATTTAACTAGTTATATAAGTAAGCTAGTAGACTAGGTCGAGTTAAGTTAGCTAGATAGAAGTCTCTTACTTTATAAGAGACGTATTTATAGTTAGACGTAGAATACTACTATAGGTCTTTATCTTAGTTTAGCTATTTAA